>CAUYON010183234.1:0-56427 GCA_963573935.1 Arctocebus calabarensis | reverse complement strand
ATAATTCTGTACATTGGTGCAATCATAGGGCACGATTCATATACATTCAGAAATGTTTTGATCGTACTGTTACAGATAGCCTTCATGGCATTTTCTTGATCACTGTATAAAGACATTGATACTCTACATTTAATAAGTTTCCCCAGAACCCTGCTAAGATGCACCATAGGTGTGATCCCACCAAGTGCCCTCCCTCCACCCATACTCCCCCCTCCCCTCCGTTAGGAGGTCTATTTTTTATTTTTAATTTTGCAGTTAGGGCCTTTTTTTGTGGTTAAGGGGGGCCTTTTCTTAAGTTAGGAGATCTTTCTTTTGCAAATGGGGGCACCACTTTTTTTTTCATTTTAAATATTGTATTTGTATTTGTTCCCATTTTGTTTTTTTGTTTTTGTTTTTTGCACCTCCTCCAGTATATGGGGCCAGTGCCCTAACCCTTTGAGCCATAGGTGCTGCCCCCGTTTTGTTTTTTTTTTAAATAAGATATGTGCAGTGTGCATAGGAATTTGATCATAGTTTGTTTTTTTAAACTATTGTCCAGCCCTCAAACAGTCTGAGGGACAGTGAACTGGCCCCCTGTTTAAAAAGATTGAGGCCCCTGCTTTAAGACATTACCCATCTCTTCTTTATAACTTTAAGACTTTGGTTTCTGGCTTCTATTTGCCCAAAGAATAACATGTCAAATTGACACTTTCCCCCTCCGATTTGGAAAAAATGAATAACATGGACTGGGGTCAGTGATCCAGGGCATTCTGACTAAATGTAGAGTCTGAGAATTGGCAGAAGGCCTGGGTCTGACTGATGGAAATGAGGGCTCTAGGTCTTCCCTACTAAATGGTGAACTAGGAACTATAAAAGAAACAATGTAGTGAAGAGCTTCAGCCATCAAGTTATTCTACAAATTAAGTAGGACATTTTATACGCAGAGAGAAGGGCACTGATTATTATCTGAATATTCCTAATATGTCCCACAGAACCTACTTGGAATAATTTTTTACTATTAATTTGAACAAGAGTACTGAGACTCTTTGTATGTATAATAAAGCTAATTTTACATTTAATAGAGATGATTTTATTTTTTAATGTTAGTAAAATCAGAATCTTATTAAATTTTAGAAGTGAATAAAACTTTTATAACTTAGGATTTTCTGAGTCCTCTTTGCTGATTAAAATGTTCTCACTTCGGTCCCATTAGATCAGATCAAATTTTATGGTATTCACTTTTTTTCCCTATGCATATCTTAATTGTTTAAAAATGTGGTATTTTAATGGCAAGCTGTTTTGCACATTCATTTTCACATTTGCTCTCATGTATTTAACTGAATGTTAATGGTTTGTGTTTTTTGGATCAATAAGGAATAGAGGGTGTTTGACTGGAAGGAAATAATAGCTATATTTATAAAGCATTTACTACATGCCTGGTCCTGAAAGAAGCACATGCACTACAATATTTAATCCTTAAAACAGCACTGAGTTAGGGCCTAATATTATTCACATGTTACAGATGAGGAAACTGAGGGTTAGAAATTTAAGTCATTTGACTAGTATCCCACAGCTAATAAATGGCAGAGCTGTTACAATAACCAAAGACCTACTAACTGTAAACCACTCTCTTACAGACTGAAACTTTAACCTATTTCATAATTGATTCTTAAATTTCCAGTTCTATGACCTTCGCTGTGTCCAGCTAAGCCATCACAGACCATGTGCCTGTACTATCTGTTCAAACATTTTCAGCCAGCCTGTGGAAGCACAAATTTGACCAAGTTGGAAACACCCAAGATGGGTACCCCTTACACATACGTTCTTCGTGCCTTATTTGAGCTTAATAAATATCTGATACCTCTGAAGACTTTAATGGTTGCGATGTCCTCTCAAAAAGAGATGACCTTACCAAGTGTCATTTCTCGGTAAATAAAGCTCTGCCGCTGTTGACTTTTGATTCATCATCCCACTGATATTTAGTGTCACTGAGGAGTACGCTGGACAAGGCAGCAGTCTTGGGGTTTTATAAAGGGAAACAGGTGGCAGGACTTTGGCCTCAGTCCCTCTGGCAGAGAAGGGGAAGCTACAACTTGCATTTAGTATTTTAATTGAGGCTGGCAGTGTGTAAAACCATTCTTTTAAAAGTCTTTTCAAGGGATAGGAAACCAAAACAAAAAGAATTATAACTTCTTCCTGTGTCATGTACCTTTTAGCTCCTTCTGATGATAAGACTTCCCTTTTCTTTGACTCAAACATGGCATTTACATGCTTTCCAGCTAATAGTCCGTCATCAAAACCAATACACACAGGTGTTTAGCACACCAGGAAGGGTAAGTGTTGTGGTCAACTTTTTAAACAAATTTCCTCCACAATCACAGTGCTCTCCAAATAGACTCTGCTGACTTAATGGTAGGGTCAGTGTTACAGAATGACTCATTGCCAGATAGAACAAACAAACTCAACAAAGGCAGTTTCAAGATATAAATGCTGCCTCCTTATTAGCAGAAGCTAGATTTTTTACAAACTAGAGCTAAATAGTCTATGTTTGGGGGTTCCTGCCGAGTCTCAGATATCCCTGGGTCTTAAGAAATGCCCACACCCCCTAACAACGGTTTCCCTCCCCTTCCTCTCCCAACTCCTAGAGTGCAGCAGATGCATTCAGTTCCTCAGTGAAAATGCTCCTGAACCTGATCCAGTCCTGCTCTAACCCACGCCACTTCCCAGAAGCCAGGCTTGCCAAGGTCTCCAGTAACATGCTCACTGCCAAATGAAATGGCACTTCTCCATCGTGATGCTCCTTGACCTATGTACAGAATTTGACACTGCTGATAACCAATTACACAACTCCCTCTTCTTGGCTTCTGAGCCTCTTTCCTCATTTAGGGTGCCTCTCACCTCATCGGCTTCAGAGACCCTTTCATCCCTCATCCCTGGGCTTCTGCTCCCCCCTCCCAAATTACCCCCATCACTTTGCTATGTGTCTATTCCTCCTGTGGCTAGCTCACTGACAGCAGGCCATGCTTTATTCATGTTAGAATCCCAGTGCCTAGGCAGTGCTTGCCAAATACCTATAACCTTTACCTAATGTGTCAATATCTAATAGGTCAATTTCCATCTTCACTTCAGTCCTGCACATGACACTTGGCTGTAAGACAAGTCTTATGACCAATTCATACTAAACACAAATGTATCCGGTGTCTTTAACTTTTCCCACACCCAGCATCTATGTGTCACTAGAGAATACTGATTAATAATGAAACTCCCAAATAAAACTCCTTGCTGACTCTTGGTTGTTTTTCAATTTCTATTTCCAGTTCCCAATTAAATCTGCTTTTTCAGTCATGACATTTTCTGAGTCTGATTTGCCTTCTCAACACTTCCGTTAGATTTTTACAATATTTGTGCAGGATAAATTTTGAGAGGTACTCTGTGTTCAATTGGCATTTTGTATAGCAATTACTTGCTCCAATATATTGCAAAGAGCAGCCAATTAATATTTGTTGAGTGATGGCTGCACAAACAAATGGATTTTGTGTATTGTTTCTACTTTGGTTCATTAAAGTGGTCCAACAAGTGGATTAGTTGTTCCCTTGTCTGTTTTTGTCATTTTAATGACCAAATCATACTTTCTCAGGGGGTTATAATTAAAAGTATAGCAATTTATTATTTCAAGGAGAACTAACAGTTTGACTCTATAAACTATTCATTTGTCTTATAGTTTACATATAATCCTTCATCTCCTGTTTGGATATGAATCTCCCTAGAATTTCAAGTTAAAATATCTCTTACCTGTACGTCTTCAGTTCTTCTGCCAAAAAGTTATCTTTCTCATTGCCAGGTGTTTTTAGGGCTGTATGTATTTTTTATTTGTCCTGTAAATTCTGTGTTAGATCTTCTTGCTCCATTGCAAAGTCCTTTATTCTCATTTTTTAAAACATGCCTTATAACCATTTCCCTCCTCATTTTGCATCCTCTCTGAAAGAATCACAGTCATACTGCCAAACATACTGCCATCACCTGTCTACTTAACACCCTCTTCCTGTGAGCATGTCATTTCAGATCTTCTCCCATTGAATGGATGGATAGATAGCTAAATAAATTCATTTCTTACATATAGTAAAAAATTGTTTAATACATTCTTCTAGCACCAAGAACGCATCCCAGATAGTTTCTTGCAGGGGACTATGTGAATATAGTCAATTAAAACATTATTTATGAGTCTATTAACAACTTGTCACATTTACATCTAAAACTATATAGGTATCTGAAAACCATATAGATCAATTTATTCTTCCATCTTTCACAAGCATATGTAAAAGGGGATCCCTCCATTATCCAGTAGATCTTGTCAGATCAATAATATTTCCCATTCAGTAAAATGTGATGTCTCACAATTTTTCACAGCAATCTTTATAATTGGAAGGGATTTGCTTGATTACCAGAAAAGAGTGATAAGTCATATAAAGCATAATTTCTAACCCACGTAAGTCTCTAAAATAATTTTAGGAAGTTAAAGAGAATACTTTTCAATTTTCCCAATATTATTTTCGTTGGCAGAACAGCTCAGCTACAGACCATATGCATTTCTGATTTCTCTCCGTGTTTGCTATAGCCACACTTTTTTGCCCGACATTTTAAATCTTTGATAAAATATAAATGAGCAACAGATTCCTGCTAACCACAAATTCTCCTTCTTGTTTTGCTTTGTCTAAATGTTCTTCTTGAATGCCCAAAGGACTTTCTCTTCCTGCTTGGCACAGTCCTAAATTAGTTTGAATCACATTATTCTTACATTCAGCGTATGTACCTGCATTATGATTCCAAGGGTAATTTGTGTCCTTTAACCATAGTGTGCTTATCATCAATGCTTCAAGGGACTACAATCTGGCCTTGATCTTGCTCAGTTCATCAAGGTTGCTTGGGGGTAGGGCAATTCACTGACACATTATTGGTGTCATGTCTATGACAACCCAGAAATCTATTTCTCAACCAAGCCAGTGATTTCTAACAGAGTTTTGTTTTGTTTTGTCTTAATCATGTATGCAAATCATGTATGTTCTGATACAAAAGTGTGCATTTATCTTTTTCCATTAAGTTCAAAGCAAGAAATTAATTTTACCCGCTTAATGTCCACCCACAATCATTGGTTAAAAATTTTGTTCTGCCTTTGTGTTTTACTTTGAAGTGTGTGTATGTTTTATTTTTAATGTCTCAGCAAACAATTGAGACAGTTGACATCAATGGGTAGACTGTCTTGCATGTTGCTCATCATGTGTTCATCTTCTCCTCCCCAGCTTAATCCAATGCTGGGTGGGTTCGAAAACAAAAACACTGATTATAAAGCTTCGTTTTATGCAAACCCCCCCTGCTTGCTGGGTGTACTGCAGAGACACTCAGAGATTACTAAGAGCTGGCAGAGCATTACTATAGTTTTTTGTGTGAGAATAAACAGACTCCCTTGAAGAAATTATGTACAAGTTTGCTTTTGTAGTTGGAGACACAACTATTTTGACATTTATTTCTAGGACTAACCTAGTAGCTATACTCTCAGGTCAGAGTCATCACCAATGCAGCTGCCTTAACACTGAAGTTAGTGAACAATTTCCTATGTTCTTTGAAAGTCAAGGTTCATAGCATCTTGTCTTAAGTCAATGTCAACCTCAAACAACTAATTGGAAAAAAGCAATGTGGAAAAAATGTATTAAAGCTTTAATTTCATGTCATGTGTGGAAAATGTGTTTTATGAATTCTACTATTTTATGAAACAACTAATTGCAATGTGGAAAAAACTCATTAAAGCTTTAATTTCACATCATGTGTGGAAAATGCATTTTTATGAATTCTGCTATTTCTGTGTGCTAAATTCAGTCAAGGCAGTTTCACGTGAAGACACCACTTCAGAGATGGAGAGATTGTAATCCAGAATGTGCAAGTGACCACATCACAATTATAGAGGCAATGGGGCAGGGGGTTTCACAACAGCAGTTATAGCTCCCCCTGCCTTATCGAACAGCTTAGCTCTGAACAGACTTAATCTCTAGATTAAGTTTTGCCACTTTCTAAGCTAGCTGGATGACAGAAGACAAGTCAGCTAACCTCTTTGTGCCTCAGTTCCCTTTCTGAAAAACTGGGGAATTGGATGACAGCAACACTTGTCAGTTCCACCTGGCATGTCTCAGGTCAGAGTACGGAGTCCCAGGTCTGGCACCAGGTACAGAGCCAACCCCCGTAAGCTACATCTTCTATCATGAGCTGTGACAGCCAGAGGGGGTGTGCGGCACAAAAGTGTTAGGGCTGGTTTGTGCTACAGGAGATAAACAGGGTGAGAACCCCTGGAGCATATGACCTCCACGATATCACACCAGTTCTTCCACTGACAGTAATCACTGGAATAAAATATTTTCATGCTTTCTTATTTTTTCAAGAGACTGAGATTTTGAAAACTAAACCTGGGGTTGTGCGACATGCCTTACCTAAAATAAAAAACCACCAATTGGGTGGCTTATAAACAACAGTTCGAGAGGTTAGGAAGTCCAAGATCAAAGCAACTGCAGTTCAGTGTTTGGGGTGAGTGCCCACTTCCTAGAGAGACATATTGTTGCTGTAACCTCACAAGATGGAAAGGGCGAGGGATCTCCCAGGGATCTGTTTCATAAAGGCACTAATCCTGTTGATGAAGACTCTGTCCTCATGACCTAATCACCTACCAAAGTTCACAACTCCTACCACCATTATCTTGGAAGTTAAGATTTCTACACATGGGGCCACGCCTGTGGCTCAGTGGGTAGGATGCCAGCCCCATATAACAAGGGTGGCGGGTTTGAACCCAGCCCTGGCCAAACTGCAACAAAAAAATAGCTGGGTGTTATGGCAGGCACCTGTAATCCCAGTTACTCAGGAGCCTGAGGCAAGAGAATCACCTAAGCCCAAGAACTGGAGGTTGTTGTAAGCTGCGATGCCACGGCACCCTACGAAGGCAATAAAGTGAGACTCTGTCTCTACAAAAAAAAAAAAAAAAGATTTCTACACGTGAATTTGTGGAGGACACAAACATTCATAATATAGCACATTTCCCCCCGCACCCCCAAATTCCTATCTTTCTTGCATACAGAATACATTAACTTCATCCCAATCTTGTTCTAAAATCAACTCAAAAGTCCAAAATCTCATCTAAATATTCTCTAAATCAGATATGGGTGAGACTCAAAGTTCAATTCACTGTGAGTCATATCGCTCTTTAGCTGTGAACCTGAGAATCAAATGTGTTAGATGCTTCCAAAATACAATGGCGGCACAGGAATAGGATTGACATTCCTGATCCAAAAGGGATAGATGAGAAATAAGAAAGGAATAGCAGTTTCTCAGCCAGTCTAAAACCCAACAGGGGAATTAACTTTAAATCTTAAGGTTCAAGAATAATTCTATTTAGCTCAATGTTCCTTCCCCCACCCCAGGCTCTGCAGGGCGTGTCCATAATGGTGCTCTGAGTGATGGCTTGGTGCTTCCTGGGGATTTTACAGTCTGGGCCTTGGATGGTAGAGACAGCCCTGCTGATTTCCAAATCACCTTCAGGGTCATTCTTCCATCGTCTGGGACAGGAGCTTCTGGTTTCTCGTCACACAGCATGGTTGACTAATCTCCTTAGCAGATGATCTTTTGACCACATCCCTAGTGTTTTCTCTTTAACAGGTTTTCTCACTCCTTTTGGTATGGATAGACGGATTACTTTTCAAATCTGTAAGTACCACCTGCCTTTGGATCAACGATTCTGTCTTTAAGTCATTTCTCTGATCTTGCATTTTACTCCAAGTAGTCAAGAGGAACCAGGCTGCTCCTTCAGTGCTTTGCTTAGACAGTTCTTTGCCATATATCTAGTTTTATTGCTCACAAGGTCTACCTTCCATAAAATACCAGGATGCAATTCAGCCCAGTTTCCTGCCACTTCATAACAGGAATGGGCTTTCCTCCATTGTCCAATCACAGGTTCTTTGTTTCTGTCTGAGCCTCACTAGAATGGCCTCCACCATCCATATTACCAGCAGAATTCTATTCAGGATTACTTAAGAGTTCCCAAAGAAAATTGGGGTTTTCTTTGTAGCTCTTTGTTTCTTTCCCACCTCTAGGCCATCACTGGAATCGCCCTTAATGGGCGATGTAGCCTTTTTTAGCACGAACCTTGAAATTCTTCTAGCCATTAGTCATTTACCCCTTAGCCAGTTTCAAAGCTCTTCTGTTTTTAAATACTTGTTAGGGTAGCACCTCACTTCTCAGTATCCACTTTCTATCTTACTTTCTTCTGGTTTCTCTAACAAAATGCCATGGTAGCTTATGAACAGCACAAACTTACTTCTCATAGTTCTGAAACGTGGGAAGTCCAAGATAAGGGCATTGGCAAATTTGGTGACTGCTGAGAGAGCTGGTTTCCCAACTGAGACATGGCATCTTCCATTTTGTCAGTACGTGGTGGAAAGGGCAAGGGGTCTTCTTCCAGGCCCCACTTATAAGGGCACTAATCCCATTCATGAGGGGTCTACCCTCATTATCTGTCACCTCCAAAAGGCCCTACCTCCTAGTCCCATCTCGGAGGTTGAAATTTCAACATACGAGTTTGACCATGTCTTACCATAAACATTAAGAACATAGCAAAGCATGAAAAACAACACAGCTTTGCTGAGATTAGATTATGGAAGTCTGTGAATGAAATATGTAAAATATGTGGTCACGTTGACCACTTTTACTGCAAGATATTACATATTTACTGAAAACCAAGACTGTTCTACTTTTCTAGATCATAGCTTTTGAAGCAGCTATGAACTTTGAAGCAGCACCATTCCAGTGAAGGAGGCAGGTATGTTTTCAAACAATTAAAAGGCATGTGATATGTGAAGCTCAACTTTTCAGAGAATCTTGGAGGATCATCTGAGAAGGATCTTGAAGCATGAGTAGGAGTTCATTAAGCAAAGGGGATAGGGGAAAAATAGATTACACAAAGGTTTGATTGTGTTAAAGGCAGGGTAAGAAATTCCCTGCACCTGGACAATTAGGAGGGTGAGGATACCATCAAAGAAAAAACTGAAGATATGGATAGAAAGTAGGTCCTTACGGGACAGACTCAGAATTCTGGATTTTATCTGATAGGAAACAGAAGTCATAGCTTTTGTTTGCTTTTTTATAGTACTGTATTTATTTTTTTTAATTCATCTATGTTCTCTTTTATATGACGACAACTACCGTTTAAAAGAGAGGAGCAAGTCAAATGGGGGGCAATTTTGTCTGTGCCTTGATGGGTTTGCTTGTACATGTCTGATGGACTTCATTATATAAGACAGAGGGGATGGGTTCAGCTGAATTACTCTGAATTATAGGAGGAGAAGATTTGGAGTTGTTATTTAAGGAGATCAGAAACAGAAAGAAGAAGGTAAGGGAGGACTCAACCAGATAAATAGGAGCTAGAACTAGGTTAGCAGACGACCATAGGTCAAGGCAGTGATTTTCAATCGGACTGCTGCAGCACACTGGTGTGCTTTGAGAGGGCCTTAGGTGTGCTTCGAAAAATTTTAGAGATCATGAATTAAATTATTTTTGAAAGAAGTTCAAAGCACAGTAAATACATTCTTTTTTTTTTTTTACTCTTTTTTTTTTTAATCAACATAATTTAAGTATGCTGGAGAAGTTTAACTATAGGTTCAAGTGTGCCGTGAAACTTAAAAATGTTGAAAAACACTGGCATAGGGAAAATGAAGGATATTTTAAAACAATTCTCTCTCTGCTCTTTTTGAATTTACCTTTATGGCTAATTCTTAATTCATTCTCCCCCTTTTGCAAAAATCTCCAACTTTGTTGAACTTGTCTTTGTACGAGTAGGTATTTTAATGTTTGCAAAAATCAAGGGACAGGAGCAGCGCCTGTGGCTCAAAGGAGTAGGGCGCCAGCCCTATATGCTGGAGTTGGCAGGTTCAAAACCAGCCCCGGCCAAAAACCTGCAAAAAAAAATCAAGGGGCAAACTGAGTTAGTGTATATGACGCATTATGGAAGCGGGACCTCGGAGGCGGAGATGAGTACTTTAACTCCTACAGGTAGATGTAAAATCCTTGGGGAGGGTTTTGGTCATTAAGAAGCCTTGGAACTGGGAGAGAGGAAATGTTTTTGCCAAATCTATCTACCAGTCAAGTGTGTGGAAGAAGACACCTAATCTCTGCTCATAGGGGTTTTTTTAGTCAGGCATTGGTGTGACCAAGCTCACTTTTAGACAGAGATCTTAGCAGCATGACATTTGAAGCGATAGGATAGCACATCTTGAGACAGTGCAGACACTGAACCATAGGCTGCAGCACCGGAAACCAAGACAGGTGTCAGGAAGGGCACCTATGTGTGTAGTCGATAGATCTGAGAATGGTACTTGCCGGACAGAGGGGCAAGGAGGTAGGGGTAAAGAATCAGGTTTGGAATAAGCTGACTTTGAAGTGACTGCAATAGAGCTTCGCAGAAATGACTATTAAGACATGGTGTATATGGCTAAAGGTTCGTCATCAATGACATGTGACTTAGTAAGAGTAAAACATAGTGCAACTATTTCCTCTTATTGGCTCTCTCCCTCCCTCCTTCCTCCTTTCCTTCATGTCACCACCTTTCCTTTCTCCCTCCTTTCAGCTTTTTCTTTTCTTTTCTTTTCTTTTTTTTTGTTTTTGAGACAGAGCCTCAAGCTGTCACCCTGGATAGAGTGCTGTGGCATCACAGCTCACAGCAACCTCCAACTCCTGGGCTCAAGCGAGTCTCTTGCCTCCACCTCCCAAGTAGCTGGGACTACAGGTGCCCACCACAACGCCCGGCTATTTCTTGGTTGTAGCGGTCATCGTTGTTTGGTAGCCCAGGTTGGATTCGAACCTTCCCGCTCAGGTGTCTACGGCAGCCTCCTTAGCCACTTGAGCCACAGGCGCTGAGCCCTTTCAGCTTTTCTACTTCCTTCCCTATATCTTCTCTTTCAGGAAAACAGTTATTAAAGAAAATAAAAAGATTTTATTTTTTGGCAAATTTTTCTATAAGACCTTTGTTTAAAATTATTTTAAACATTAATTTTATATGAGATTTGATGAAAACACTTGCTCCCATATGTGTTAAATGAGTGTCACAGTTTTGAGATGGTGACACCTGGTGTCATTTTATAACTTTTTAATTGTTACTATTAAAAGAGAATTGCTCCCGTCATAAATACTTTATGAATGACATATTTCTCATATTTGTTCTGTTTTAAGGGAGACATTATTTTTAAAGGCATTTCTCTATTCTTACCTTTTAAGATTAATTCCCCGAAACTTCTACTCTTCTTACTACTTTTCTTTCTGTCTTCTCTTTCCATATGAATTAGGGCTTTCCCAAGTTCTCTTACTTTGAACTACCCAAATGTACATAGCTGATTGGATGAAGTCACTGTGCATTTATGAAGCTTTAATTACTTTTTGGCTCTGTTATAATCATTTTAAGGTTATGTAAATGCTCCCATTAGGATCATTTAAAATTCAATCTATTAAGCCGTTCATTTTCCCATAGTTACAGAAAAATGGGAGAGCTTATGAGAACCATTGGCAAAAGGAGCGAAACATACAACATAATCATTGTTTCTTCTTAAATTAGAAAAGAATAAAGACTTTTACTTACATATTTTAACCAAACTTTTATTGAAAACACTTGAATTTTTAAAAGCAATGAAAGATCATGTGAAATTATCTTTCAGAAATGAGATAATTTTGAAAATATGATTTTTTTTTACATATGACATATACTTACTGATAAGATAGTAAAATTACAAGTACTAATAACCAAAGTATAATGCCTCTTAAAACAACTTTTAGATAAAGCTAAAATGTAGAATTTGGTGGGAGACAATCAAGATGAAATTTTATTAAATAAAAATAAAATATACTACTATACTATTAATGAGTAGTTATGGATCATATTATCACCACCCGAAATTGATTTTTAAGCACCATATTTCAAGTTTTTTCAGAAAATCTATCCCTAAATATGCATTCCAAACACCTTTTTTTTTTTTCTTTTGAGACAGTCTCACTATGTTACCCTGGGTAGAGTGCTGTGGTATCACAGCTTACCACAACCTCTAAGTCTTGGGATTAAGCGATTCTTTTGCCTCATCCTCCCAAGTAGCTGGGACTACAGACTCTCGCCATAACACCCAGCTATTTTTTGGTTGAAGTTGTCATTGTTGTTTGATAGGCTGGTGCTGGATTCAAACTCGCCAGCTCAGTGTATGTGGCTACTGTCCTAGCCGCTGAGCTACAGGAACCGAGCCTTCCAAACATTTTTAATACTATCCAAACATTTTTAATACTAACAACTTACATTGATTTTTTAAAAACCTAAGAGTATATAAGGTATATTATGATGCTTCCATTACTTCAAATATCTAATTAAAATGTTATTTAATTGAATCAAAAATAAGGCAAATGGGGGGTGGTGCCTGTGCCTCAGTGAGTATAGTGCTGGGCCCCATATACCAAGAGTGGCAGGTTCAAACCCAGCCCTGGCTGAACTGCAAAACAAAAAAATAACTGGGTGTTGTGGTGGGCACCTGTAATCCCAGCTACTCGGGAGGCTGAGGCAAGAGAATTGCCTAAGCCTAAGAGCCGGAGGTTGCTGTGAGCTGTGTAATGCCATGGCACTCTACCGAGGGCAACAAAGTGAGACTCTGTTTCTACAAAAAAAAAAAAAAAAAGGCAAATGAGTATTGAGATAATTATCATGTAGATTTTGAGACTCATTCCCCCCCCAAAATACATTACAAAATGGTCGTCACTGCCTAGAAGTTATCCTCTTATATCTTTAAAATAGCTAAATTTTGAACATCATTTATTTGCATTATGTTATTATTCTGCATATTAATATACACATATTAACAAATACTTATCGAAATAGTAGATACTCACAGAATACCCAGCGATAAAATAATGGAAGTAGTCATCCTACTAAAAAGAATTCTCAAGAAATTGTTCCAAAGTCTCACACAAAGTCCAAAGCAGAAGTGAGGAAACAAACATATGCAGTAGTCCAGTAGGGTGATCCACTTCGAAGACCATGCTATTTTCAAAAGTTTTACCATTTATGCGTAAAGGATATCCAGAATTCCGTTTGGATGTCCTAGTGAACACATTCTCCAGAATGCAATGGCAGGTCGTGTAACTAGTACTATTCCATAAGCCACTCATGAGAACATGGCCATTGGACTCTCCCTCCTTCTCCCTCATATATTTATATCTGTCACTCAGCACCCTTCCTCCTGCTTGGAAAGCCATCAAGAACTTTCATCTGAGGAGCCAGTTGCTGGTTCTGTTTAATGAACAAGTCAGCAGGATTCTTAAGAGCCATGAGATTGAGCCTGTCTGCTCACTTTTTCTCAGACTCAAAGTGCCATTACCTCAAAAGCCAGCCATTAGGAAATAGTCGCTGGAAGTTATATAGCCTCACGGCCCAGCCGACAGCAGATTCCCGGGCACTCAGACATTCTGTTTTACCTATTCAAATCTGTTCACACTTGTATAGTTTCATCAACCCAAGGGAAGTCACTGAACATGCTTCCTTTTGACTTTCATGTCTCTTATTTAGAATACGGATACTGGAGGTATTGAAATGTTTTGGTTAGCCTCCCTAGTGAAGAACATAAATTCATAGAGCCCTCAAGCATCTTTTGTTGTTTCATTCCTCCTTCTTTCCCTCCCCCAGCATATTATCATATTTGGCAAGATGGGGTTCAATTTCACTTAAAATGATGGAATTAAACAGTCAGGCCATCTAATGCGTGGCATCTATACACTCTTAGAACCATAGTTAAATTTAATCAGATATTAGGCCATAAAATTAATAGCTCTACATTTGGAACTAAAACAGATTTTTGGGTTTTATTTGACATTTTAAGAGTCAGTTAAAATAAATACATAGTGGAACACCAGGCCCATTAAACCAAAATATTTAGTGATCATATTTTATATTTTATGGTTCTACAGTCTTACAAATTACTAAAGTATATTTCAGTGTTAGTATATTTGCATATTATATACAAAATGATAGGAATCAAAGTAAAGAAAGCATATAGAATATAGGGGAAAGGGCTGGCTCATACCTGTACTCTTAGCACTTCGGTAGGCCAAGGAAGAGATTGCTTAAGGTCAGGTGTTCAAAACCAGCCTAAGCAAGGGCGATACTCCATCTTTACAAAAAATAAAACTATTAGCCAGATATGGTGGCACATTCCTATAGTCCCAGCTACTTAGGAGGCAAAGGCAAGAAAATTGCTTGAGGCCAGGTAGTTGGAATGAGTCGTGATGATGACTCCATTGCACTCTAGCCCAGGCAACAGAGCAAGGCTAGTTGTGGGGAAAAAATATAGGAAGAATTAATTATACCAAAAATAAATTTTACTGCTAAGAAATTAAAGAGAATATATAGAGTGGGCAGTTGGTTCTATGGTGTGGGAAAATTTTATATTTTCTACATTAACTATTTAGCAAATGGAATATTCATGTATTCAGATATGCTCTACCTCTGGATTCTTTCTACATAAGTAGGCCATATTGTATAATATAATTCAGACTCTGTGCATTTATTCCTGATTTTATTGTTTAACTATTTTTTTGGTTATCTTATTCATACTTTGAGTGATTCAAGCCCACTCCTAGTCTTCCCATTGCCTAGTGCTACTCTCAAATACAGTTTTTTCTCTCCTTTTGACAGCCTATCATATTTTGGGGAAAAATGACTGTAAGTTTCTGATATAAAACAATCCTAAAATTAGCATCTTATCGCCAATATTGATAAATTAAAACATTGAAGTTAGTACCTCTGAGAACTACTTTTTAGTACAACTCTCAATTCCAGAAGTGGGAATGTGGCCTTCCAGGAAACATCACCACTCATGACGTCTACTCGAGGAAAGTGAATTGTGTTTTCAGTCATTCATCAAAATAGTAGGCATCCATATCAATGCTTTGCTTCCCCATATGGTGAAACTGGCAACAGAAACTTGTTCACACCTTCACAGTTTTCTGAAGCAACATGGATTCTATCTTACATGTTTCTCCATTCTTTGAAGAAACATTTTTAGTTTTTGCATTTTGTTTCATCATAGCTATATGTAGACTCCTCCTCTGGGACTCCAGACAGGGCAGGGCTTAGAAAAGTGTATAGGAAGAATCTAAAAGGAGTATAACTTCACGTTTATGACAGACAATTTTGGTTTTCCCCAATATATAAAAGAGGCTGAGTATGGAAAATGTGACTGTCTATTTTGTGATAGGTCATGGAAAGGACCAAAATATTTATTGAGTATTAACCTTGCCCCTGTGCCATTTATTTACATAGTCTGAAATTTTAAAATATATATACATATATTTTTCTTAAAGAAAATTTAGCAAATAATCATATAGAGGGGGAAATGTATTTTATCATTACCATTTTATTCTATTTATTTATTTTGTGACAGAGCCTCAAGTTGTCACCCTGGGTAGAGTGATCTGGCATCACAGCTCACAGCAACCTACAACTCCTGGACTTAAGCAATTCTCTTGCCTCAGCCTCCCAAGTTGCTGGGACTACCGGTGCTCACCACAATGCCTGGCTTTTTTTTTTTTTTTTTTTTTTGCTGTAGTTACCATTGGTCATTGTTGTTTGGCAGGCCTGGGCTGGATTTGAACCCGCCAGCTCTGGTGTATGTGGTTGGCGCCTTACCCACTTGAGCTACTGGCACCGAGCCTATTATTACCATTTTAATTAAATTCTTTCCAATTTATCATTTTATAACTTTCTTTTGTTGTTGTTGTTTTTGTTTTTGTTTTTTTTGCAGTTTTTGGCCAGGGCTGGGTTTGAACCCACCACCTCTGGTATATGGGGCCAGTGCCCTACTCTGTTGAGCCACAGGCGCTGTCCAACTTTCCTTCCGTTCTTTTTCTTTTTCTTGTAAGTAGTGGCCTTTAATACCAAGAACTACCATTCAGAGTTACAGAGTAGAATGGAACCTTCAGAGAATGGTGCTGAGCCAACATTTCATAGGACCCTGGAACCTGATCCAGCTATGGAATGAACTGATTATTTACATTTTTGCTTACGATGAAAGCCCAAGGAAGGTCTGAGGCCTGAGGCCTTCTATCCTTACTTCCTTTCCTCCTCCTTCTCTTCCTATCATTAACTTTCTTTCACTTCCTCTATTCTTCTTTCCCTTCTCTCTGCTTCCTTCCTTCTTTTCTCCTTTTCCTTTTTGTCTGCTCCATTTTCTCCTCATTCTCCTTCCTATCTCCCCGTCTATCCCACCAGCCCCCTCAGCCCTGCATCCCTTGGGTTCAGATTCCAGGCTTAGGGTGGGGAGGCAAGAAAGGGCCCTCAGTCCAGAGAGCACTGGGCATTCCTCCAGTCACTGGTGTCCAGATCAGTGCTGGGAGGCTGGAGGCCATTCCTGGTCTCTGGCTTCCTGACCTCAGAAAGGGGTCCTGGTCCAGGGAACTAAAAGCCTCATCCACATTCATAGTGGATTTAGCACCTGTCTCAAAAAATTGGATTCTGTGTTCTTATGCCAACTGCACCTGCCTCTTGGCCTCCATGTCACTCTTGTTTCCCAGCAAAAGGCGCCCCACCCCAACTGAGGCATTGCCTTGGGTGGTTTTCATCCAGTTCTGAATATTCTCAAAGGACTTCTCATCTGTGATGTCAGATGCTAGGACAATGCCCGTGGCTCCACAGTGATAGGCAGGAGTTACCGTCTGGAACTGCCCGTGCCCAGCCGTGTCCTGATGATAGAGATGTAAGCATTGCTGGAGTAGTCCTCTACAAAGCGAGTGCTGAGACAAGTCCTGCTCACCCCAGAGTCCCTGTCAGCAACAACTCAAAGAGGTGGTTGTAGGCTTTGGCCATGATAGACACTGCTCCATTATTTTTCTATGAATAGATATGTGTATAATTCTTGTGTGTTTCCAACAACTTTCTACTTAATTATTTATTTTAACTTTTTAATTTACTCAAGATTATAAGTACAACCTAGTTGTGTATTATTGTATAATTGCCACGTACAGGAAATAACTAAATAATTGCCTTTAGTGGAGTAAATCTTTCATATTTAGCTCTTCTTCATGGACTTAAATTTGCTATGAATTTTTCACTACGATGAATATTTCTAGAAAAAAATCTTTGTCATGGGTGGCGCCTGTGGCTCAGTGGGTAGGGTGCCGGGCCCATATACCGAGGTGGCAGGTTCAAACCCAGCCCCACCCAAACCGCAACAAAAAAATAGCCGGACGTTGTGGTGGCACCTGTAGTCCCAGCTACTCGGGAGGCTGAGGCAAGAGAATCGCATAAGCCCAGGAATTGGAGGTTGCTGTGAGCTGTGTGATGCCACGGCACTCTATAAGGGTGATAAAGTTATACTCTATCTCTATAAAAAAAAAAAAAAAAAAAAAAAAAACTTTGTCATTATTAAAGTTTTTTGTTTGTTTGTGGTTGTTTGTACTTAGGACTATTTCCTTAGCATAGATTTACCGTAATGAAATAAATAAGAAAAGGCATAGTACAATTGTTAAGAAAATTAGCAATTACATTTTACATTTGAATTTTAAATTAATGCAACCAGTTGTTCAAGAGGTAATATTAAAACTATGATTCTGTTACTCTGTACATGGATGGTCATTGTCTTAAACTGACATAACTCTTTGGAAAATAATTTTATATGTAACCTTTTATATCCAATGACATTGCATCACATTTCTGGGAGTCTCCCCAAATAAAACACTGCAAAAGAGGAAATATACCTAGCAAAAATAATCATTATAGCCTTGTTGATTTATTGGTTTTAATCGTACAAATAAAACTAACTCTTTGTATCATTATAAGAACAATACATATTCATGATAAACAATGGAAGCTGTACATAAGAACAAAATATACTGTATCTCCAGTCTCATTTTCTAAAGATAACTGTTGCTAACAATCTCTTAAGCAACCTTCCAAAATTTATCTATCAGATCTTTGTGAATACACACTTCTTTTCACTCAAGCTCATGCCAAACAAATTGTTCTTCAGTTTTCATAATATCTTAGACATCTTTCCCTTTTCAGTACATACAGACCTATTTCTTTTGAATGACTAAATGGTTTTCCATTGTATGGCGGCATCATAGCTTATGTATCCAGTATCCTTTTTAAGGTTGTGTTTATTTTTTCTAAATAAAGAATGTTGCAAAGAACATCTTTGTACATGAATCTTTCCACATTTGTAAGTATGATTATGAGATATTTTCAGCCTTAAGCTGAGAATATATATATTTTAAATTTGGGTATGTTATTACCTAATTGCCCTCCAAGAAAGTTGAACCTTTGTAAGTTCCAGCCAACAGTGTTTGACAATGCCTGTTTCCCTTTAAAATGCTGGATACTTTCAAACTTTTAAACCTTTGCCAATTTGGTAGAATCTCACTTTATCTACAAGCATTTTTGCTCACCAAGACAATGGAGAAAACATGTAAGCAGGTACAAAGACATATACACTTTAACAGCAAAAAAATACATATCATAAAATCTCCCAGTCAAAAATTTTTGTATCTTGAAGAATCATTACTTTTGATATGCTTCCAATTTCCCATCTGTTATTAAAAACTTGGCCGGGCAAGGTGGCTCAGCTCTATAATCCTAGCACTCTGGGAAGCTGAGGTTCCAAAGTTCAAGAACAGCCTGAGCAAGAGCCAGACCCCGTTTCCATACAATAAGAAGAAGAAGAAGACATTGTGGTGGGTGCCACGTGGGAGGCTGAGACGAGAGGATTGCTAGAGCCCAGGTGTTTGAGATTGTGTGGGTTATGATGCCACAGCACTCGTCCAAGGGTGACAAACTGAGACTCTGTCGCAAAAAACAAAACAAAACAACAAAAAAAACTCTGACGTCTTATGTATTCCACAGCTACACACATAAATGAGCCCGGGAGGGTGACAGGTCACTTATGCTTATTTTACAGATAAGACCAAGCTCTAGAAAGCTGAAAAGACTTTCCAGGAAGAACGAGAGTTAGTAACGGCAGGTGTCATATTATTTCCAAGGTGATATGCAAGAATAATGTGGCTTGATACATTATATAACATGAATTCTGGTATAATAAAGCTGGTTAATTTGTCATTTTATTAATGTAGTCTATTCTAACTAGCACAAAAATAACGGAATTACAAGGAATAACTGACAAAACATTAGCTTCTGCTCTTTCTAGTGGTCAGATTTGCATGTATTTAGTGTTACATGTGTTTTGTTCTAATTACTTGAGTTTCATCATAAGGGTATGTTAAATTTGGAATCTAATATGCGAATTTCTAAAACAAACCCTGACTTTCCCCAGATGCAAATGGTTTCCTTCAGGAATACTGACAGAAGCGGGAAGGGAGGAGGAAGAGAGAGGAGCTGGGCTTTGGTCTGATTGGAACAGGGTGAGACTCACGGTGGGCCCTTCACACTCCCTTCCTTTACTGCAAGATGAGCATTTTCTGATCTCTTTAAATTTCTTTCAATGCTTACTTTCAATCACTGCAAAGAAATTTATTAATTTATTAAATTTCGGTTTAGATGATTTCCATTTTTCTATATCATGAATAATGTAGCAAAGAATAATCTATTAACTTTTTGCCTATATCTTTAATGTTTATCTTAGCAGAAATTCCTAGGAGTGGATTTACTAGGTGCAAGGCTTAAAAAAATAATAATAACCGTTTTAGAGTCCAATCCTTCCTGGAAGTTTAGTCCCAATTAAAATACCGAAGAAGAGTGCATCTGTGTGTATTTTCACCTTACCTTTCCAAAGAGTGAGCATCGTTATTACATTGAAGGATTTTTGAAAGGGAACAAATAGATAATAATATAGGGGGTCTTTTCATCCCCAATACCCTCCTCCATTTTCCAAACTTTATATTTTGTTATTTTAATTTGCATTTAAAGGGATGAAATGTCTCCTGTAATCCTAGCACTCCAGGAGGCTGAGGTGGGTGGATTTCTTGAGCTCAAGAGTTTCAGCCTGAGCCAGAGTGAGACCCCTGTCTCGATTACAAATAAAAACCACTAGCCAGGTATTGTGGTGGTTGCCTGAGGCAAGAGAATCTCTTGAGCTCAAGAGACTGAGGTTGCTGTGAGCTCAGACGACGCCATGGCACTCTACCCAGGGTGACCAAGTGAGACTCTGTCTCAAACAAAAAATAATAATAGTAAGATAAAGTGTGAGTTGTGCATACATATCTATGATGAGCAACCATGTGACAGCTATCAGTGAAGAAAGTGATCTGTAAGATGGCAAGTTTCTTTTTTTTTTTTTTTTACATAGTTTTGTTTTGTTTTTTGCAGTTTTTGGCCAGGGCTGGATTTAAACCCACCACCTCCAGCATACGAGGCCGGCGCCCTACTCACTGAGCCACAGGCGCCACCCTACGATGGCAAGTTTCATAGAAGGATACCTGGATGTATTTGTAGGATTCAGTTTGGCAAAGAGCAGATGAGGGGCAGGAGGCAGGATAAACACAGAGGCCCAGAGGCTCCAATGAGCATAATACCCTTCAGAAACAGTTCTACTGGTAAATACAGATAGAGCAGATTTTCTTCTAATATCGCCTTGGCCATTTTTCGCCCTTGTCTTACATAAAGTGGAACACATATGTTGCACTGGGGAGCAAACCTCTGACTTCATCAGAGTTCTCACGGACTGTTGTGCTATTCCTGCTGATTTACAGAGAACCCAGTATGCTCCTGCTTTCTTGATTTGTTTCTCTGCATTGCTAATCTGCATACCGCTAGGCAGAATCCTCCTTAAGGTGTAGAATCTGAGCCGACAGCCTTCAATTTGGCGCTTCCAATCACATTTTTATGCTAAATATAAGTTTTTTTCTAAGTGAACAGAGGGAAGAAAAGTTTTTATAAGTCTGTTTTTAGAGTTATGTTTTAATTAGCTGCCTCAAGTATAGAGTACCCCCAATCCATCTGTAAGCTAGTATTCAAATTTGACCACCTCATTATGTGCAAACAGTCAGATTAAAAAATGGAAAATACAAGGCAGCCATCTGGGTATCTGGTATAACACCAAAAATCAGAGTCCTTAAAACGCTTTGTGTTTACATGCAGCTTCCTCTTATTCATTCACTTCGTACTTTTATAATTTATATCCAGAAAGGATTGGTGGCTTTGCATAATTTAGCCTTCAACGAGCCTCATTCTGTGAGCCACAGTTACCTTTTTCTCCTTTCCCCAAATGCATAGCAATGGATGTAATGACCCTTAAGTGAAGGTAACCCAAATGTTTTTAAATGAATACCTAACCTCTGAGACGCCCATACAGTGGAATACTACTCAGCAACAAAAAGGAACAAACTATTGATAGCACACAATGTGAATGGGTTTCAGGGACGTCAAGCTTAGGGAAATAAGCCAGTCTCAAAAGTGTTCCACTGTGTACAATGGAACTTGTACAAATGTACAAGTGTTCCACTGTGTTCCACTGTTGACTAAATGGCAGAACTGTAGTGATAAAGAAGAGATTAGTGGCTACCAGACAACGGGGACAAGGGTGAGGCGTTGGAGCAAGTCTGAAGGCAAAGTATGAAGGCAGATCTGTCCGGGTGATGAAACAGTTCTTTTTTTTTTTCTTTTGCAGTTTTTGGCCGAGGCTGGGTTTGAACCCACCACCTCCCTCCGCATATGGGGCCAGCGCCCTACTCCTTTGAGCCACAGGTGACGCACAGTTCTTTTTTTACTACACTGTGGAGGTGGTTATATGAGTCTCTATATGAAGTCAAATTACATAGAATTCCACACACGCACATGCATGTGAAAACTGAATTAGTAGCCTAATTCCAGTATCGTACAAATGTCATTTTTCTGGTTTTGACATTATACTACAGTCATATAAGATGCCACTACTGACAGAAACCAGCAAAGAGTTGACATTGCTCTTTGTACTATTATTGCTGGTTCCTATGCACCTATAATTATTTCAAAGTTGAATATTTTCTTTTGACTCTATCAAAAGGAAATAATAATTCTGTTAGTGTAACATTGGTTTAACATTTAACAGCTGCCTTCCCCAAACTCTAAATATTTATGGCAATACCTTGTGTTCACCACCGCATCATTAGGACCTGGTATATTACCTGAAACACTAAGTAGGTGCCAGGCCATCTTTGTTGAAATAAGGACCAAGAATAATACAGAACATGAGTAAGCATTTCCGTAAGTCACCCGGAATTTTAGTTGGGATGTGAAGATGAGATCATGGGGAAAGTCATTTCATAGCTAGTATGCTTGTGGGACCACAAGGAGCATAAATATGACTGCAAGACAGTCAGTTCACGTAGAACCAATCAAATATGGTTGTTTGATTATTCCCATCTTGTCCAAAAGAACATTTTGACTTTCTTATTTGGCATTGGTAAAATGCAATCTCCATCCAAGTTGTCTGCTCCTGGGGTATTTACCCAATAAAACAGGTTAGAGCAAATACTGATGATGAGGACATTCCAAGGGACTTGGAGGTTTAGTTTTCAGTGGCTTTCAAAACTGTTACTGCCCTCAGGCCTAGATAAAATGTCAAAGAAACAAGAGATCATTGACACTCGGACATCTTTTTTTGCAGGCCCTCTTCTATCTAGTGGAATCTACATTCTCTCAGCTGGAAATACTTCATTCCTTCATAGTGACATCTGGTTGTTAAATACCTCTACTGTGGCATGTGTTTCTCTCTCTCTCTCTCTCTCTCTCTCTGTCACACACACACACACACACACACACTCACTTCTCCCCAATTCTCCATCCGTCCTTTTTTTCACATCTTCACTGAATCACAATTCCTCAGTGTTCAGGAAAACCCACAGGAAGAATCTGACTACGTTATTAAAGTAATGCGCACCGTCAATCTCTAAAACAGTGCAGAGAAGGGATTTTTGCACAGACGTGGTGGTTGCCTAATCAAACTCAGGGTCCCCACTCCCCCATCAAAAGCCAGAACAGGAATCAGAATAGGAACATGGCATCTCATGTTGAAAGTTTTCCGACCCTTAAGCCACAAATCAAATGAAAAGTGTAGGAGACATCTGGACATCCCCAGTTTTGCAATGCTAATGTGTGTGTTCTGGAAGCAAGTACACAAAAAGATGAGATGGAATCTCAGTCTCTTTCACAAAATTAGTTCAGAGCTACCCAGGATAAGGCTAGCAGCAGAAACCAAATGCCAAACGGCTCTGGGAAATGGTCTAGAAAGTTAAAAGTCAAGCATGGCACAAAAATATTTCTCAAAGATCTTATGTAAGAAAACTTGGTTTTACTCCATTGGTAGTTAGTTTAGAGTAGCAAGATAACAATGGCTATCATGTCCTACTGCTTTCTCAGAGGTAATTTTAGCATCAGTAGTAGCGATCATTTTGTGATGTTTATTTGGTGTATGAGAATTATACAATATTTTTATTTCCAGCTGCTTAAAACATTGTTTCAGCCAGTGGTAGAAGGAGGTCAAGGCTAATGTTAGTATAACAAAACTGTTGATTAATATGGGGAAAAATTAAAACAAATTTGCTGATTAGAATTTTTCTAAAATTATTTTCTTGTAGAATAACAATTAGCTTTTTAGGTTGAATCTCTTCTTGGCAATTTTTCCTTTGAATGAAAGAAGCATTACATTGACAGTATTGCCATGTACTGACTCATTGTGTTAGCAAATTAAGGAGAAAGGACTAGGCCATAGTTCTCTTTTTTATTCTGTGCTTTAGATTACATGCAAAACTCTTCACTTCAATTGGACACCATGTACCATTCAGATAAATTAATGTACTTTCAATTATAAACCACCCTTTTGTTCTCCTTTAAATCATTTGGGAACTCAATATTTAAAATAAAGTTACTAACTTTAACCTATGTAATAACTATCCAGAAAAAAAAATGAGTGTAAAATACATAAAGAAAATGAAAATTCCAACACCTATTCTGCTGCCTTCCTGACACTCATTATCAACACCTCACAACAGTAAAACTACAGACTCCAACAGGTGAATGGATTATGCTCTAAAATGCTATTTGCAAGTAGGTTGTTCAGAGCATTGACACTTAGAATAGAAATCATGTTCTAGGTCACAGTTAGGACTGTCAGGTACTCAGTAAATGCCTAGTTAGTCCATCTAGACAGAATCGTGGAAATCATTTCACATTAGGAAGAAGGGAAGAGGAAGGAGAGGAACTAGAAAAAGAAAAGTTTATTCCCATCTATGTGGCAGCACATTTTTGAGAGAAAGTTCGCCGTTGGCCTCCTGCTATCTCCCCCGTGGCATGCCTTGCCCATCTTTTGATGCCATCAGCTTTCAGTTTCCAAGCACTTGCCCCTCGCTCTTCCCTGAGACCCACATTATGGAAAGCTAGACATGTCTGTCCTCGGGGCACACACACTCCCTGGTAAAATATCATCTGCCACTGCAAGTACATTTAGTCGCCATTGTATCTCCCACATCTAGATAAATGCTTGGAATTTATTGGGTGGTCCATATATATTTGTGGAGTGAATAAATGAGTAAAATATAACTGGTGTCAACTCTCTATGAAAGACAAAGTTCTAAATTATCTAAATTATGGAACATGGAAAACCTACATTTGCATTGGTTTGGAGTTCTTAGCTTTGTGGAATGCATCCATTATTCGTTTTGTTCTCACAGCATTGGAGGGAGCTCTTATACAAAGCTATTCAATTACCCACATTTTAAAGTGAGAGGCTTTCTCAAATTCTTTTGTGATTTGTAACAACAATAACACAAAGTAACAGCACATATACCACTTCCCGTATGCCAGAGACTTTAATCCTCTCATTAACCCAAGGGGCATGTATTATTATTATTTTCATTTTAAAAATGAACAGAATGCACAACACCCAGCTATTTTTAGAGACAAGGTCTCACTCTGGCTCAGGTTGGTCTTGAACTTGTGCGCTCAGGCAATCTACCCACCTCGGCCTCCCAGAGTGCTAGGATTACAGGCGTGAGCCACCATGCCCTGCCCAAAATTGTGGGAGAAAAAATGAACAGAATGAGGCACAGAGAATTCTGACAACTTTCCCAAAGTCACACAACTACTTTGTCTAGCAATCAGGGTCAAGTTTGAGCTCTGAGCTCTTCTGCTATCTTTAGGGTCGTGGAGTCTCCTTGTCCATTCACCACTATTTGTCCTTAATGCAAAAATGACTCAATGAAAAGGGATCATCTCAGATGCGTTCCACCTGTCAGAGGCAATGTGGCTTTACTGCTGTGTATCGGCAATCCCAAAACAACAGGAAAAAGAAGTAATAGCATCCAAAAGGGAATGCTCATCATGCTTTTTAGATTTCTCAACATTTTTCTCAGCACTAGACAGAATTAGCAACTTCTTACCTGAAGAATTGATAATTAATGCAGAAACATTCTTTTCAAATGATTTTTTAATAGTAACCATTTTTGTGTCATTAAAGCAGCCTGTGTCACATGACGATTCTAGTTAGATTTTTTTCCCATACCACTTATATCCCCATTTTTAAACTAATATTGAGATCATTGGTAAGCTCTGGACTTTACTATCAAAATCAAATCCAAACATTTGACACTACTACATATTTTTCAATTTGCTGCATGATAGAAGGCAACTTTAGTGGAATCGTTCTTAAAGAGAGAATGATCTGGCTCAGCGCCTGTAGCTCAGTGGCTAGGGCACCGGCCACATGCACCAGGGCTGGTGGGTTCGAACCTGGCCTGGGCCTGCTAAAAACAATGACAACTAAAGCAAAAAATAGCTGGGCGTTGTGGCAGGTGCCTGTAGTCCCAGCTACTTGGGAAGCTGAGGCAAGAGAATCATGTAAGCCCAAGAGTTGGAGGTTGCTGTGAGCTGTAACGCCATGGCAATTTATCAAAGGTGACAGAGTGAGACTCTGTCTCAAAAAAAGAAAGATTTGATGTCAAAACCTAGAAACTGTGAATGCTATGTTCTGGTTTTTTGCAATAAATTCCTTTATATTATCTACTCACTATATATTATCTAAGTCAACTTTTTAATAATATTTTGGTAGCATCCGCAACCCTCTTACTGTCAGTACATCTTTTTTTATTTTTTTGGTTTGGTGTCCTACTTTCTCTCCCTATTGAAGAAAAATACTATTTACTTAAGCCCAAACAATTTTCTATACAAAATACTTTTTTCCTACTTAAAAAACACTCACGTATTCATTTTGTAACTTCTTCAGCTTATGGGTTTAACAGTTCACTTTAGTCCTGCTACCAACACTTTTTCAAGTTACTCAATTTCACATCATCCTATTTCTCCCTTGAGAGAGTCACAACAGTTACAGATTTTTCTTTTTGTAGTATGCTTATTTATTATGTCCTCAAATAAATCAACTTGTGTACTTTTTAAAGAGTCTTCAAAGGAAACAACAAATAACAACAAAAAAAGGTATTCATTAGAGCAACGAAGACCTTGCATAATGCTTAGTAAACCAAGTTCACAGAGCAGAAGAAAATAAGAGATTACATAATGTCTCACTGGATTCGAAAACACAGGTCTGCCCGGACTCCCTCTTGTGTTATCCAGATACGAGGGGGATCTTTCTTCTGGGGTTGCATAGTTATGTTTCTGATTTCTCTTTTTATCAGTCTAGTATGAAAACTAAAAGTTTTCACCAATGTACTTTAGCCTTTATCTTTCCTCTTAGAAAACAGAACATATAAACTGGAGAACGTTTATTAAGTACCTTTTAGAACTAAAACAAGAAAGAAAAACCCACAGCAAGACAGGGAGAGGAAAATTGTATCACTCTACCCTTCCATTCTCTTCTTTCTCTTAAAGGAATGACATAAGGAACACATCTCACACACAGATGATGGGGCCGACAACCGTACTTAGAACAACACGTGTATTTGGTATGTCATTGAAAAATCAGTATAGATACATAATCTAGGTGACTCAACTGGCTCGTGGCCAGGACATTTGTCATCTGGAAATTTGAAAAACCTTCACTTCATCTGCTCTAGAGGAAAATGACAAAAAAATTATACCCCTTAGTCAAGAAGGAAGTTCATAAAATAGATTATTCTACTTTACGCACTCTCTAGACTCATGGATCCTTGAGCCTTCTTTGATGATGCTTCGCTGGCAGCACTTTTGCATCAGTTTTCTGAGCATCCCTACTGGTTGAACACCCATGATAACAAATGAGTAAGATGCAAAAGATTAACGACAGACTGGCCCCCATATGCGACGATAGGGCTTCTGTGGCGGGGCTGAAAAAATAAGATGTTGATCACAGTTTGTTTTACTTGTCAAGTGCAGAGTACAAACTCCTCCTCACTAAGCTTTCTGGCGAATCGACTTTATGCTTTTTCTTTCTTTTTTTTTTTTTTAGAGACAGAGTCTCACTTTGTTGCCCCCAGTGGAGTACCGCGGCATCACAGCTCACAGCAACCTTCAGCTCTAGGCCTTAGGCAATTCTCCTGCCTCAGCCTCCCGAGTAACTGGGACTACAGGTGCCTGCCACAACACCTGGCTATTTTTTGTTGCAGTTTGGCCAGGGTTGGATTCAAACCCTCCACCCTCAGTATATGGGGCTGGTGCCCTACTCACTAAGCCACAGGCACTGCCTGGACTTCATGCTTTTTAACCCTAGAATGATAGGTTGAATGCCTTCTGTTTCCATGAGTGAATCTTTGGTATTGTTTCAATGCTGGGTCTGTTTCCTAATTCAGCAATGAAATAGCTTTGGCTGACAGTGTCATCTCTGGTGAATGCTAAGGTGTTTTTTAAAATTTAATCAGCAAGAAATAATAACATGCATGCTTCTAAGAGCAAATACAAGCAAATTCACTTAAAAATCAAATTGGAAAGTTCTGTGTTACTGAGAGTCCTGTTTAGAAAGAGTTTTAACTCAAAAACATCAGTCCTTTTGGTAGGTAGAAGTCCCGATGTCATGACGAAGCACTGAGTTTTTATTGCTGCCCTGTGACGAGAGTACCAAGCTGTTGGCTTGGACTTTGACCCAGGCCCCTGGGAACTCATGCACTAAATGCATGACTGTTACAGTAAAGCTTGAGATTAGAAGCAAAACACTGTAAAGGAAAGTCACAACGGTGGGTACTGAAGAAAAGAGATGTGTTTTCTGAGGTAATGATTTTTTAAAGTTGGGGACATTTATGTTTGTTCTTCTGTTTTGTCATGACTGCCTCGTGCCATAAAAGTGAAAACAAATATTCTTTTCCTTCAGACAGTAAGTAATTTAGTCCTTTACTTTGGAAATTCTGACATCGACCATTAAAACGAATGTTTTAGTACTCAAAAGAGTGCTAAGGGAAACATGAATGGTTTATGAGAATTCATGAATTCCACGTTAAATGGAAAGAAGCAGCCCAAGTTTTGAATGACAATATTTACATTAGTGGAATTGTATACACAGTAAATCCTTTATTCTTCTCTGTTTTTTGTTTTTTGTTTTTTGTTTTTTTTGAGACAGAGACTCACTATGTCCCCCTCTGTAGAGAGCTATGGAGTCACAGCTCACAGCAACCTCAAACTCCTGGGCTTAAGTGATTCTCCTGCCTCAGCCTCCCAAGTAGCTAGGACTACAGGCACCTGCCACAATACCTGGCTATTTTTTGGTTGGAATTGTCATTGTTGTTTACCAGGCCAGGGCTGGGCTCAAACCCACCTGCCTTCGTGTATGTGGCTGGAGCCCTACTCACTGAGCTACGGACGCTGAACCTCTTTGGTTTTCTTTAACTCTTAGCCTTCATTATAAAATGTAAAGTGGGCAGTTTGAAAATGTTCCAAAATGTATCTTTCTGATCTTTCCCCCATCTCTCTGTTTTCTGTATTCAAGTTACAAAATGGCAAACGTTCGTATGAAGTCTAACAAAAAATACAGCACAAAAAGCTTCCCACATTGATACTAAAATATTCATTTCATTAGCTATAGTATAATTTGTAAACTCTTTTCATAGGTTATCTTAGATTTTAATTTTTTTTTTAAAGGCTAGTCAAGTGAAGCAGTGGGAGTGGAGAAGGAACAAAGGAGTCTGTAACTGGTTGTGATCAATTAGTGGTAAACACCACTGTACTCGGACCAGTGGAGCTCCGAGAACGTGGGCAGCTCAGAACGGGCCTCGGCCTATGGTTGTCAGGGCTGAGTCTGCATGGAGTGGCCAGCCAAGGGTGTTGGGGGTAGTGAAAGCTCATACACATTTCAGTGCTCAACTGTCACCCAGAACATAAGGTGTCTTTTTCTTGTTGTTTTTTTCTCAATTAATATGAGGGTACATGCAACTAGGCCACACTGAAAGCCTTTGTAAGGCAGAGTCAAAGTTACAGCTATGTCCCTCAGGCAGGAAGCGCGCTTTACACCATGTGGTGTTCCTGCTGGGACGGAACCTGCCAACTCCTCTCCCAGTCCCTCCTTCTTGGATTCAATGAAGTTTTTCTCTCAGGTGAGCATGTTGCCGTTAATCTACAAGTTTCATATTAGCATTGAGTACATGGGATGCTTGTCTTGCCATTTTTTCAATACTTTACTCAGGAAAGTGTTCTCCAAATCCATCAAAGTTGTAACAAAGTTTACAAAATCTCCATCTGTTTATGGCTGAATAGTATTCCATGATATGCATGTAGCCCAGTTTATTAATCCACTCATGTGTGGATAAACAATTAGGTTGTTTTCTCATCTTTGTGATTATAAATTGAGCTGCTATATCTATAGATATATAAGTGCATATGCCCTTACTGCAAAATGATTTTTTTTTCTTTGGGGTAGATACCTAGCAATGCATTTGGAGGTCCATGTTTAGTTCTTTGAGGACTCTCCATACTTCTTTCTATAAAGGCTGATCTAGTGTTTAGGGTGTCTTTTTCTAATTCATCCACCCCCAAACTCCTCCTTTCTCTCTCTCTTTTCTTTTTTTCTTTGAGACAGAGTCTCATTTTGTCACCCCTGGGTAGAGTGTCATGGAGTCATAGCTCACAGCAACCTCAAATTTCTAGGCTTAAGTGAGCCTCTCTCTCTCTCTCTCTCTCTCTCTCCTCGCTCTTTTTTTTTTTTTTTAAATCAAATCCTAGCTGTGTACATTAATGCAATCATGGGGTACAATGTGCTGGTCTCATATACAATCTGAAATATTTTCATCAAAATGGTTAACATAGCCTTCATGGCATTTTCGTAGTTATTGTGTTCAGACCTTTATATTCTGCATTTAGTAAGTGTCATCTGTATCCTTCTAAGATGCACCATAGGTGTGATCCCGCCAATTACCCTCCTTCCACCCTTCCTCCCCCCTCCCCTCACCTCCCTTCCCCCTTTCCCCATAATCTTGTGCTATAATTGAGTTATAGCCTTCATATGAAAGCTATAAATTAGTTTCATAGTAGGGCTGAGTACATTGGATACTTTTTCTTCCATTCTTGAGAGGTTTCTTGCCTCAGCCTCCCAAGTAGCTAGGACTACAGCTGCCTACTACAATGCCCAGCTACTTTTTTAGAGACAAGGTTTCACTCTGGCTCAGGCTGGTCTCGAACCTATGAGCTCAGACAATCCACCACCTTAGCCTCCCAGAGTACTGGGATTATAGGCGTGAGCCACCCTGCCCAGCAAAACTCGCCCTTTTTCTGAATGTTCTACTCAGAGATCAGATGTGGCACCTTTATTTAATAATACACATACAAAAAAAGGTATTCTACCAACTGTGGCCTTGGCTGAGTGCAAATAACGATTTCTACTAGAAACACCAATCTAAATGTATGTCATGAAAAGGATAGTAGCCTTCCTTTTAAAATACGCTAAATTTTATCTAGTATGAAAAATTAAAATAATTCCTTTGGGTTTACAACATACTTAAGCATCTGTTATATTCATCTGCATGAAATAATAAATACTAATACCATATTAAAAGTGAACAAAATGTAATCTTCAAACTTCAATATTTTTATGTAAGTTTATAATTTGATATTTTAAAAGGTTACTCTGGGAAGATCAGAGATACAATGACAAACAAGAGAGGCAGTTAATGAAATCCTTAGACTCAGAGTCTGGCCTAGGCTCACATCCTGGCACCACAACTTGCTGGCTTGTAACCTTAGACAAGAAGTTTAGTTGCCCTAAGCCTGCTTCCTTATGCAAAGGTGGTGCTGACAGTATTACCCACCTCTTAGAGATATTATAAATGTTAAATAAGAAAAGCCATAGAAGGCTCCTAGTAAAGCACCTGGCAGGCCCATGACAGGCACTGAATAAATGCTGGCCAGTGGTAGTAGTAATGGTAGTAGTAGAAATACTAGCAGTAGTAGCAATAGTAGTAATACTGATAGTACTACCAGTAGTAACAGTGGTAGTGATAATACTAGAGTATTAGCAGTGGGGGTGATAGTGGTGTTAGTGAAACTAGTAGTACTAGTAGTAGTAGTAGCAGATGGCAAATGATAGGTGGAATTTCTAACATGGCCCTCAGAGATATCCTGCTTTCAGTGTCTGCAACGTCAATGAAAAGATCACTGATCATTCCTAGGATCATGCCATGTCATATGGCACAGTTGACCTCGATGAAGACAAGTGATCTCAGTGGACCTCATCTAATCACATGAGGCTTTAAAAATGGAGAACTTTCTCAATAAAGGATTTCAGGGAGATTCATAGCCTGAGAATCCATTATGGCATTGCCTGCTCTGTGATGGAGGGGACCAAGTAAGAAAAAAAAAAATGGGAGACAGAGGACCTCTCAGCCAACAGCCAGCAAAGAAATGGAGACCTCATCCTACAACCAGCAGGACTGTACTGTCAATAAACTGTTGGAGCTTTAAAGTAGATTTTTTTCCCAGAAGTGCCATGTAACAGCCAACTCCTTGATTTAAACCTCAGAAGCCATGAGCAGAGAACCTAAGTGAGTCTACCTGGACTCACCGAACTTCACAACTGTGAGTTAATTAGTGGGTATTTTTTTTAAGCTGTACAGGTTATGGTAGTTTGTTACACAGCAGTAGATAACTGATATAGGCAGTCTGAAGGGTGCTTGGATGTCTTGAAAGAACACATTTTCTAGTTGTTAGTGAATTTCCCAAAGGAAAGGACATTTTGTATTTATAGGAGGGAAATTTTGTGGAGAAATTGAATTCATAATTAGGAGTACTAAAGAGTAGTATTTTGATTTTCCTAATAGCATAATAAAAAAATGATTTACTCTAAGAATTAAATGTCCAACCTTCTGAATGTAAATAGTTTTGCTATCAGTGGCCAACAAGTACATCAAATAGGGATTAGTACTAGAAAATATTTTTCAAAGTAAGTGTATGGGAGTAAAATCTTTATTCTAAATCCTTATAAAAAGAATCAATTCTTTGATATTTAACTATTACTTGAACTGGTCAAATATGCTAAAAGATAAAGTAAAATACATTACATTAAGGTAGCACTTAGGAATATTACTATTCAAGAATATCGCAACAAAGGGAATAGCTAATACTTTTGGTTTGACTGGTATTTTTTTTCCTACTTGAGAACCACTCATCCTCTTGATGGCTCAGCTTATAAGACAGTCTGTTCCACCAAAGGGTTGACATTTGACTTCACACTGGCCAATCAGAATACCCTAAACTTCTACGCAGAGAGAATTCTGTGATTAATGATTGGTTCAGAGCTACAAATAGTGGCAAAGCATTGTCAGTCAGGAGATTTAATCAGGAAAAGAAAGGAAACACAAACAGAAATAGTCTCTGTGCATAGAAATTAATTGTGTCACACTTCAAATTCTTGATTGTACAGCCACCACTTTATCTAAGTTTTGTGCTATTCTGTTTCTTTCTTTTTACAGTTTGCCTTTTAGAATTTCAGTAAGTATGTATTATTGTACTTTCTTTTGAAGTTGGGAAAAGAACAAGAAAGGGGGAGAAATAACCATGTCTTCTTCTCATGGTTATTTCTGAGCAAGTGGCGATTTGGGGAGAGATAACTTGGGAATTATCTGTGGATAACATTATATCTGTATTTCATTTTCAGATAATTCAAACCTGCCAGGTTACCTCTGTACTTATTAAGTAAAAATTCTCCTCAAATTACTATATTCCAGGAAGCAAAAGATTGGGGTTCAGCATCTTTCTGTAGGATGTGACTTGGTCACAAGTGAGGTGACTAGCTAATTTGCCAAATTGCTGTTTGAGCTTATTTTCAGTTGAACTTCTGCTGAGAGAAGAGGGAACAAGCAGGCTAGCAGAGAGCATACTATATGCACCACTGAAACTTATTGCTTATCTTTATTGCATTGGAGTAAATGCTCTTTTTTTTGCTGTTGCCAAGTAAGTCATCATATTTTAGTTCTGCACTGAATCCCTCAGCAGGAGACGAGATTTGAATAGATCCACAGTGCAGGAAATAAAAAGAATGCTCACTTTGGCTAAAATACTACTCTCCCAGGCTCTTTCCTACCACCTACTCTGGTAGGTAATGTGCATGATTTATACTAATCCATTTAAAACATTTTATAGAAACAATAGTGGGTTTTATGTTAAAGTTTTAGCTAATCAAACACATATCTTTCCTTATATTTCTGATAAAAAAATACATGTTTATGGCAAAAGAAAAAAAAAGGGAAAGAGTAAAATTTACCTAAAGCTCCACCTCCCAGAAGCCCATAAAACTTTTAGTAACCATCCCTTAACATCTTACTATTTATATAGACCTAGTTATATAACATTATTCAAACATGATTATGGTGATTTTTTTAATTCCATGAACAACTTTATTTTTTATACATTATTCACCTCCCCTCCCTCTTTCTTCCTCATCCCAATATCTTTCTCCTAATCAAACATATGCAAATATATATAGTCACATAGAGAGCTTGCTATTTTATCTCCCAAACCGACTCAATTTTCATATTTCTCTGCATCTTCCTTTTCCTACCTAGCCATACATTGTTGAAATCCTTCAAGTGTAATGGGATAAAATTAACACATTCTCTTGAATGGTTGTGTAATAAACCCTAATATGAACGTAGCCCAATTTATTCAGTTCTTCTAATTATAAGTATTCAGATTGCCTCCAGTTTTTTTGCTGCCACAAATAATGTCACAATCTATACCTTTATATGTTGGTGTTTTTATTTCTATAAAAAAGTAGCTCAAAGCAAGATTGTTGAGCCAGAGGTACACACAGAAATTTGATGTTAACAGATATTGTCAAAGTGTTTCCCAAGAGAACCTAGACAGTTCACGTGTCTATAGCAATATATAAGAGTGTCTGTCTCCCTCCTACTGGAAATAAACCATTTGTTTTTATAATTTGATGAGTGATATTTCATTGTTACCTTGTTTTCCATGACCCTTACTACTACTTAGACTCATGAAATATATTTTTCCCCTCTATTTATTGGCCTTTAGGTGTGCTAATCTGTAAAATGCCTACTCATTTCCTTTGCTCATTTGTCTCTAGGCTGTCGTTATTTTACATAACCATTAAAAACCACAATGATGGTTATTTATAAGAGTCTGAAGGATACTGTGATTCCCACATTTGTCTTTCCTGACATTACCTTATGTTGTCTGTTGTCATCTCTCCTTACACATGGCACCATTGGCCAACTGCTGTCTGTTTAACCACGTTTACACTTCAGCAGAGAGTCTCGAAAACCTGCCTGTTGGGAAAGTTGGTTAGGGTGAGAGTGGTTTATGCTCTCTGTAGCTTTGGAGAATATTGCTATGTACCAATTGTCATGCATAGGTCATAAATCTTTGGACAAGAAAGGGATCATTTGCTGTTTTAAACATTTTACTTCTTATTTATCTAGGTATCTATTTATAGTAAACATAAAAAGTAATTTCTTTCTCCAGAAGCCTAAAATAAGCTGTGAATATATCCTCAATCCATTTTCGGGCTGGGCCAGTGGTCTTCAGGGCTGTCAGTTAGCTGCAAATAGGCCACAGAGAGGATATTGCATGACCCAGTTCCTTTTATTTATTCCAGGTCATTGGTAACCAGATGAATTTGAGTTATGCAGAAGGTTTAGTATTTGTGTAGACATGGGTTATGCTTCAGGTCTGTGGCTTTGTTTGAAAGCATTAAGCTTCCCAGTAAAAGAGGTGACGGCTTAAGGGCTATATGGGCAACAGAAGTATGTGTATATTTAGCTCTGTTTATTCTGGCAAACTTCAGCGCACAGAGCTGGCTATCTCTAGCAGTGTGTGGCCAGAGTTTACTTATATGTTTGACTTTTCATTAATCTACCAGATGCCTCATTCTCGTTAATCGTTCAAGGTGGACTTCCTACCCATTTTTTTATCGACAGAACTGACAAGGTGGCTGATAAATCTGCAATCTAAAGGGCAGATTTGAAACAATACAGCCAATACACATAGGTCAGACTCGGGAATAGAATACGCACTCTCAGCGCTGTCTTGTCAAAGGTGGTACACACATATGCTGACAGTAGGGCAACGTTTAAGAAACTTGGAGCTCTGCACAAGGAATACAATTAGACTGGCGGTTTGCTCAGAGGCACTCAGGTACGCCTCTGCGTCACAGAATAGTCTGGGCCCCTAGCTGTATGCAGCATGTGGCACCCAAATCATGAAGCTCTCCCAATTTACTCATAAATCTTGCTTTCTTGAAGCAATTCTTTCCCTTCCAGGGATCTTTTAATTACCATCTTCTGGACTAACCAACCAAGCTGCAAAGCCCTTAAAGCAGCTGAGAGAGTCCTGCCTCCACCACTGATGCAGCCTCAGCAGGGTAGGGAAGCAATTTCTCTGCCTAGGGAAGCAATTTCTTCCAGCTACTTCCTGCCAAAGCACCGAACTGAATGGCGTGTGTTGTTTCAGATGCCACTTCATTATCCATAAGGACAGAAAGTTGTAAAGGGAACATTTTCAGAATCTGAAAATCAACATCAGGCTCTTATTTAAAACAAAAGGCCCTTTGGGGTTAATGACATCCTTTTCTTGCAAGAGGAAATTGTTTTTCCTCTAAAGTGTGATGTGATGGTACTATAAGGAAAGCCATAGTAGGATTTGTTGTGCACAGCAACCTGGAGTTTCTCAGTTGTGTCTCTCCTCTTGCTGTGTGCCCATCCTCAGGAAAGGGCATAGTACAATTGGAAATGGCAATGAAAGAAAGCAACACTGTCCAATATGAAATTTAAATTCACTAGCACCCTACTCTACCCATCTGAGCAATAACCATGTTGCAGCTACATATAAAGAAAACATCTGTGACTGAACATGGAGTACGTGTTCTCCGATGCTTTTGTCAGTACGTGTGGTTGATACAAAGCCCTATTGTCTATCAATGAGATACAGTCAGCTGTTTCCGAGTTTCATTTCCATTAAAGGTTGCACCAATCACTTGTAGGTGTAAGCTTGGTGAAGGTGGTGATTACAGTTTGTAATATGATGAGTCACTGCCCCAAACTTAGTCATGAAACAGTAGAGCTAGAAGAGGCTTGTAGACAAGATCCAGGTTTTCTGTCTGTGTCTGCCTTAAGTTAATAAAACCAACTACAGCTACATTTTCCAAAGCATATATCCAGAAACACAAGCTAAGTGATCTACTCTGAGAAAAAAAGAAAAAAAAGGAAGAGGGAGGAAGAGGGAAAAAAATACTGAAAATACGGAGATTCACAATAAATATTATAGTATTAAAAGCTTTCTTATGACCTTCAGTACACAAATGATTTTACTTGTTTTAAATCAGAATTTATTAAGGGGATTTGTCCACAGAGCCCCTGCAGTGTGACTCCTGTTGACATCCCACGGAACCACTGTTACACATGTTAAACGATGTCGGTCAAATAATTGCAGTTATCAGAAGCTGTCCACAGAATACTTTAAACCATTCTTGAAAGATCTGCACCATTTTCTGAGAAATAGTCAGCATTCTTTTTTTTTGTTTGTTTTTTAGAGACAGAATCTCATTTTGTCGCCCTCAGTAGAGTGCCCTGGTGTCACAGCTCACAGCAACCTCCAGCTCTTGGGCTTAGGTGATTCTCTTGCTTCAGCCTCCCAAGTAGCTGGGAAACATTATTCTTATTTTCAAAAGAAATCTTCCTTTTGGTAAATTAGTTTAGGTATCAAGAACATGGGCATCTCCTGGCTCCTGTTATCAAGGGGAAGGGTAATACGTGTTAACTCAGCTCCCTACTCTTTCTAGGGCCAGTAAGACACTTGTGCTCCTCCTCCTGGGAAGCAGCACCAGATGAGAATTAGCTCTCTCTCTCTCTCTCTGTGTGTTTTTGTTACTGCTTTTCTTACTTTTTAATCCTGGACTAAACATACGTGGGCCAGTGGGTAAATGTCTTGCCTTACAGACCCAACTCTCTCTTTGATTGGGCCTTGGGTTAAGCATGAAGTTAAGGAGCAGGAGAGTTGTGAGTAGAGAAAAGAAAGTTAATAGGGAACATTACTTGGGTCTCTGGACCAAGCTGCACCCTCCAGCACAAGAAAGCTTTGACTCTGGGGGTAGTAAAGCTAATTCTATCCTTGAATTCCCACCTGGTTGCTTTACCTGTTTCCATTTGCTTCCAGAAACTTAGAAACTGGGAAAGAAGGAAATAATCAATTGGCACCCTCAATCCTCAACATCTATTATCTTTATGATTCCCCCTCATCAGTTAAAAGGGATTATGAGGTCAACCTGCAGCAATTTCTTCTTCCATTCTAATAATTCCAAGTTCTTTTGTTCCCCAGAAGTCCATTTGCCAACACTAATTGTTGTTACTCTTCCCTGGTTCATTTCCAACTTTCCAAATCACTTAAACAGTAGAGAGTTCCAAACTAGACAGAGCCCTCTGTGGACCCGGTTTATTCTTAGCAGTGGATACAAATGCACCCCCATGTTATATGAGCTTTCATAACAATAGCCTGGCACCACCGACTCCCCTCTGTGGCTTACTGTGAAGATGCTCACCAACCATGACATTAGGATGGTGGCACCAGCTAAGTGTGTTTCTCATGAAATAGTATCAATATTGCTCATTTCGTCTTCTGAATGCTTCCCATTATATGCTATTTCTCTCGGATCCTAGTGGGTTTCTTTTTCACTCTGTCTCAAAAGGATTTAAGTTCGTTTTGACTTTTTCTTTTGGTTTAGGCTAGGTAGGAAAGGTAGAAAAATTTCTTATTTATTTGAAAAACTCCAGAATATTTAGTGTAATTTACACATTGATTAATGGCCATTACAATCTTGAGTTTCTTTTCAAATGCATTAGGTTGCTAATATATACTAAATGTGAAGAACTTTGCACATATGAAGACGGGAATACTTGATAGCACTTTGCAGTTTAAAAATTGCTATCAACATACATTTTCTTATTTATTCATTCACTCAACACTTATTTACTGAGGTCGTGTCAAGAATTGTACTGGACACTAATGGGATAAGAGGAATAAAACATTACAGCCAACCTCAGGAGCTTACAGGGTGGTGGGTACAATGAGAACAGACACTTTCAACAGCAGACGCAAGTGCTACGAAGAGGAGACAGTAACTATTTACATGGGTTGGGAGGAAGATTTTCAGGAAAAAGATCAAGCGAATAGGTTCATAGAAGCAGCAGCCATTGGGCAGCAGTGGGGAGAGCAGGAATTAGAGGAGGATAAGCTTAAAACGGAAAGTGGCCACAGAGTTTGAAGGCCTTCAGAAACCAAATCTTAATCCAGCGTGTTAATTTTCTATGTAGACTGTATATTCTTGCTCAGTTTTACAGAAGAAAATTTGAGGACTAAAGAGACACATGAATGAAATTAAAAAACAGGAAAGTTCTTGTCTTTTGACTCCTAGACCAGTTCTCTTTCTACATAACAATTCAGCTGTATAAATGACTTGGAGATTGCAAAATGGTTATGATTTTAATGTCCAGATGTTTTCCAAAGTTTTTTTTTATTATACAAATTAAAACATGTTTATTTTAGGACATGTGCAAAATAGAAGTAGATGAAGAATAAATACAAATCATAAAGTAATAGTATTTTAAAATATTTCCTGTCATTTGTATATATAAATATGCATACATTTATGAAATTGGTTTTATTGTGTATACATCATATTGTATCCTGATCTTTTCCTTAAACAAAATCCATTGTGAATATTTTCCTCATGCGGGTAAATATGCTTCAGTATTATAATTTTTAATGGCTACAAAGTATTTCATGGTTTTTAATGGTTGTAGAATGCTCCATTGTATAAATGTAGTGACAATAATTTGTTCATTTCCTTCTTGTTGGACATTCAAGCTGTTTTTAATAGTTTGCATTATGAATAGTACTGCTATGAATAAGTTTGCATTTTGTATTCTTTCTTTAGGATAAGGAACCACTAAATCAGAAAGTACAGTGCTTTTACGGGGCATGACACTTTCTGGCAAATTATCCCAATTTGTAATCCCATTAGTGGTGAGAAAAGTGCCAGTTTCATCACCATTGTCAACATTGTGCATAAGATAAACAACTTCTTTTTGGGCTAGCAAATAGCTTTCGTTTGTTTGTTTTTGTTTTTTGCAGTTTTGGGCCAGGGCTGGGTTTGAACCCTTTGTATTTGAGTCTTTGTTAACTGGGGAGGGGAGGCAGGTGTCTCAGGGATGATGGTTCAGGGGAACGTACATTCCACTGCATTTGTACCAGATGACCAGGGCTCTTCTATTTCCGGCCATCCTGGGGCACTGTGGGATATGTCCATCTGTCAAAGTCAGACAAAAACCAAGCAAAGTCTGTGTCAGTCGTACCTAGCTTTTGACAAGTGTCAGAGTAAAGTCCTCTCCAGTCCTGAGAAGATACCCCCTCCCTCTTCGCCCCTGTTAGCTGTAACAGGCAGCGAGGCTTCCCCGCACCACCCATCACGCTTTCTCAGTTTCTACCTCTACTCACACCCATTGCCCCCCAAACAAACGCTTTAACCTAATTTCCCTGACATTTTATAGAACTTTTAAATACATACTTAAGGCATTTTAAAATTGTGAAAAACTTCCAGCATATAGAAAAGTACAGAGATTAATACAATAAATAATCTTCTACCCATCACCCAGAAATAATACATGTTAATATTTTGCCCAATGGGCTTCCAATATTGTTTTCTATTTACTGCTGAAGCCCCTTTATACCACTCCTTGTTCTGTTCACCATCTCTCTCTCCTGTCTTCCCTCTCTCCTCAGAGACAACTGCAAACCTGAAGTGATATATATCCTTTCTGTCCATATTTTATCATTTCACTACATATGATAGGAATTCATGGGCAATATATTAATTATTTTTGTGTTTACAAGATTGGAATTACTCTGCACAGACACCTCTGCAATTTTCTTTTATCATTCATCATGCTTTTGAATTTTATCCATTCTCTGGCCTGCAAATCTATTTCATCCCTTGTAACTGTTAAATGGAACTTTATTATATGAATATAGCACACTTTGTCTATTCCCTTATTTGTAGACATTTGGGATTTTCAAGTTTTGCTATTGCAAAGAATGATGTGATGAACATCATTGAATGTAATTGTCTGATTTTGCACCTGACCGAGAATTGAATTGCTGGTTATGGGGAACCTATACCTTTAACTCAAATAGATTTCATTAATCTCCAAAGCAATTGTACTAATTTATACTCCCCCAATAGTGAGTGGAAATTCCCATCTTCCCATGTCTTTCTCAATCCTTGTGTAATATTACCTGATGACTCATCAAACTCAGAGACCAGAAATTGAAAAAATGAGTTTTCTTTCCCGGAAGGGAAGGGAGAGATTTGTCTTCCAATAGCACTCCCAGTCTATTTTTCTAATGCAGGAAAAGACATATGTATGTGCTATTTCCATGCTAAAATAGACTTAGCTATCATATCCTTTGGCAAATGTTTTAATTTTCTATAAACCAGGTAACAAATCCAAGGAAACTGCAAATTCTTTTCCCTTTGTATAGGCCAATCCAGTTACTTCTCATTCATATACCAGACACGAGGTGGAAGACTTTAAGTTGGGCACTAAAGAGTAAAGAACTTTTTATTTAGTAGAGTTGTTTTCTTACTGATATTTAGAGTCATCAAAATGAAATGACAAAGGCGGCACCTGGGGCTCAGAGGGTAGGGTGCTGGCTCCATATACCGAGGGTGGCAGGTTCGAACCTGGCCCCAGCCAAACTGCAACAACAACAACAAAATAGCCAGGCATTCTGGTGGGCATCTGTACTTCCAGCTGCTTGGAAGGCTGAAGCAAGAGAAGCGCTAAGCCCAGGAGTTGGAGGTTACTGTGAGCTGTGATGCCATAACACTCTACAGAGGGCAATAAAGTGAGACTTTGTCTCTAAAAAAAAAAAAAGAAATGACAATAGAAAGCCCCCCCTTATTCTGGTTCTGACCAAATGATTAAAGCCAAAAAGGCAATACAGACATTAAATGTAATAAATATGAAGATCAGGAATAAATCAATGCAAATTTGGAGGAGTCTTCAAATATGAAATAAATTCTCAGTGGAAATGATGGTGTTCGAAAATAAAGAAATTATAAATAAATATGACTAAAGTTTTTCTTTTTTGAGATAGAATTCTCACTTTGTTGTCACAGGTTAGGGTGTCATTATGTTATCCAAACTCACAGGAACCTCAGACTCCTGGGTTTAAGGGAGCCTCCTGCCTCAGCCTCCCTAGTACCTAGGGCGACAAGTGCTCCCCACAATGTGCAGCTAGTGTTCCTATTTTTAGCAGACATAAGGTCTCCCTCTTGATCAGGCTCATCATGAACTCTTGAACTCAAGTCATCTTTCTGCCTCTGCCTCCTGCAGGGTTAGCTTTATAGACATGAGCCACCTCATGCCTAGCCTACAGTCAACATTCTGATGATATACTATACTGGCTGTAATGACATAAGATTGAAATTTTTTAACAGGAGTAAAAAAATGATAAATGGCACACAAAATATAATGTATATATGTACATACATATGATTTATACAAATGGGTAAACATGAATAGATAAGTTAGGAGCCATTTTGTTTGTGTTTGTGTGTATATATTTGTTTATGTCTTAGAAAAAGGATAAAATAAAAAACAAACTAAAATGTTAATAGCTATAATTAGCATTACAAGGAAATTGTTTTTCTTCAATTTTCCAAAAATTTGTATAAAGTTGCACAGATAATACCTTAACTGTACAGGCATCTATAGTGTGTTTGTAGGGGGGGAGGTTAAGAAAGAAATGAAGTTAAATATAGGTTGAATGTTTGAATGTCATTCAATAGTAAAAGCAATTTTGAATTCTCTTGCAATCTGAGAAGAAACCAGCTCACCTGAGATCTGTATTTCATTGGTCTGCAGCCATGAAAGCCAGAGAAATTTTGCTAAGTGTAAATAAATTCAAAGTGGACCTTTTTCCTGAGTTTATACAGAGGAAGTCTTATGGGCAAACAGCTGATTTCAAAATTTCTATAGATTTTTTACTGAATCACATTGAATAGATTAATAATATGATCAGCGAGCATACAAAGTGATTCAATAATCTCTGATGGAACAAAAAGAGATGCAACTAAAAGTAATTGATTCGGGAGCCACATGTAGACACAGAATCAATTTCGGGGTCAAGATAAAGAGAAAACCAAGAAAAATACTTGTTTTGTAAAATTTATTCAAATGTGCTTGGTAACAAATAATAGATAATACTGATTTTTCAATGCAGCAAATACGCCAATTACATTTTAAACCATGTATTTATTTATAATGCTTAATAGTAGTTACTATGTTTTTATACTCCTCATTTTGACAGGTTTTGCAGTCTTAATTTCGTATTTTTACTTTTGAGTAGTTACAGACTGTCAATCACTTCTCAGCACATAGCATCCCTTTATTTTCCCCCTCGGTTACTACAGAAACCACCAGAATTTTCAGCTAGGTTAGAAATGCCATGTCCTCAGAAAATTTCCTAGAAAGAGGGGAGAAGCTATTGTCCTACATTTTTCACTTTTGTTGATACTGAAATAACTTTGTTCTCAAAATTTTAATTTCTGCTAACTTTAAGTGAAAGACTAGATTAGCTAAAACTGAGTAGAAAGAGTTGTTCATTAAAATGAAACATAGACTGAAAACCGTAATACAATGATCTCACCTTGTATGAGTATGAAATGCTTCAGCAATCCAACACACATAAACCTACTGTCATCACAAACCCATTAACAAGTGTTAGCATGCATTTAATAAAATCACAGTGTCTTAGAGGTAGAAAGAGAATTAGACACTATCAATTTAATTCCCTTTTTGTTTCTTTAGATAAGGCCAAAAGAAGTGACTGCTCAGATTGTGGACAAAGATTTCTAAATCTCAATTTATTTTTTAAAAAACTTTTTTTTTTCTAAGAGTTGTGTGTGGCCATCTTTTTTGTTCAATTTGCATACTAAATCCTGGGCAGTCAGCACCAAGCACATGTCACATCACATAAACCAGCAGGGTTTATGGAACAGACGCCTCTCTGAAAGCTCCTCTAACCTGGGGACTTTCTGGCCTTCCAGTCCATACTGCAACTGACCGAAACTATTTAGTTTGGACAGCAGGTGAATCTGATGATGTTAAAAAAAAGAGACCGCTTAAAAGTAAATTGCTTTCAGAAGGTCTTCTTTAATATTGGAATCCACTATAAAACTGGTGATTATTGTATGTCATTATAAGAGGCCAACTTTTATGTGAAAGATGTATTTGTTGATTAAATGAAATTCTTTTTAGTGCCATTGGGTCACACATAACATATGTCCAGTCAATTATTTTAGGAGTAGTTGAAGATTTCTCTTTTCACAGTAATAGTTTTTTTGGCAATCAATAAAGCTTTGAAGAACCATTTTTCTTGATAATGACCTAGATCTTTTCTATAGGAGTTTTTTTTTTTCCCTTAAGATGAATAGAGCTGGGTCATGGAAAAGAGTGATCAAACATACTTTATTGTAATTTTTTCAGAAAGATTGATGATTTTGTATTCCAAAATGATAACATAAAACAACAGTTTTTAATAACTTAGAATGACTAAAAACAAATGTGGGTTTGGCTTGATGGATGTCAAATAAAAGAAAAATATTGATGCTAAAGAAAAAGCCATTCTTTTTCCAGGAAATTTCATCTCTTTTTATCTTACTAGATCAATAACATAAATTTAAGCTATATGGTAGTCAACAATCTAGCCATGTAAAAGACTCAATATTGAATATTTTGGTGTTTAGTTTCAGGTCTAATTCTAATGCACTATTTTTTGATAGAAAAATCATTTAACTTTCAATTGCTTCACAAGTTTATGTTTTTGTCTTACAGGGAAAAGAACTTTTTTTTATTATTTATGTTTTATACGGAAAAGAGAAATGTTTATAAACAGAAATACTTGTATTTATACACGTTCTTTGTTTCTCATTTGTGCTCAGGTTAAAATTAATAATTCAGAGGGTCTGTTGACCTGCTCTTCTATCCCTAAATGCAATTTACACTGAGTGGTATTTTCTCATGATAGGATTGAGGAACTTGTGCTGAATAGCTTAACTAGTAAACTCTTATTGACACAAACAGCACTTAAATTGCCAATTGGGTTAAACATCTCTGGCAATCCTGCTGAGCTTCATCACCCCCTTCTGTCCATGATCCATGAATTTTGCTGACCTACCCTTCCCCTCTCCTTCCAAGTATCTGAGGTTGTAGCCAGTCTTGATGCCTGTTGCCTGTGGAGTGTGGAATTAGAGAACAAAATTTAAAGGCCGAAGAGTGCTGGCTGCTCTCACTACACTAGCAGTGGCAAAGCTGTGATAATAGGCTCTTTTGTACGTAGATGCCCAACCCAATAGTCACCCAGCTCACTGGGTGAGCAGCCCGTTCTTATTTCATGCCCTGTCACACCACAGGGGAGGAGAGGCCAAGGTTCAGCATCCCATCAAATTAAAGCTAGTGGGGAGCCACGCCCTGTTCTGATCCTTGGTAGACTCAAAGGCATCAGACAGATGCTTTCACCAAACACTGATCCAGTGGACCCAGCGACTGCCCCCCGCCCCCCAAAAAGAAATTCATTCCCATGTGACTGGGCAATACTGTGAGGGCTCCAAGTTGTTAAATGTGGTAACACAAACTGGGCATCAGGACCACTCACTATCACACAAGTCCCTGCTCACAGGCATCTTCACTTTCTATGTATTCAAAGTTACATCGATTAGAGGCATATCCTTTACTGAAAATTTATTAGACCCCATGGCACTTCTGAAAAAGAACAGGAAAAAACTGTTCATTTGACACATCTGCCATGTCCTTATTGAGACTCCTTCTTAGGATCCTTACCTATGCTAAGACCAGCTCTCTGAAAGTTGGGATCATCCTGGCAAAAGCTATCTCCATGCTCACATCTCTAGAAACTGAGTCCTGCCTGAAATCAACACAGCTCGTTTGTAGTTAATGCCAAGTTCCAGTCAGGTTTCTAAGTGAGTGATGCCAAGGCCTCTAAGCCTTGTAACCTAGGAAAGCCAAGGCAACCCGAACAGATAGGTGAAATGCGCTATGTCCTTCAAATGACTCAGTCTGCCTGCTGTATAAATCCTGAGCAGTCAGCACCAAGCAAATACCAGGTCCCACAAACCAGTAGAGCCAGTGGAACAGACATGTCTCTAAAAAATCCTCTTACCTTGTGACCCTCTGCGCATCCAGACCATTTTGCAACAGACCAAGACAACTCATTTCGGACAGCACATAAATGCCTGATACTGTCCCCGCCTAGGTAAGGTGCTACTCAGAGTCTTCCATGCTTTGAATGATCCCTATTATCTTGGAGCAGTGGCAGCGTATCCCAGCAGAAACATTAACAATAGCTCTGTATTCTAGGCATGTGCTGGATTCCCGCCCAGCCCCTGATCTACTACTCTGCTCTTTGTCTCTCTGGCTCCATTTTCTAGCTTTGGTATCTGTAACCCTTATCTTCTGGCAATTTTCCTTTTGGCATGTTGGCCTGAGGTTCTTTTCATCGTAGAAAAATGAGGGAAAGAAACAAAAAGCAAAAATAAGAATCCCTCCTGTTCTTACAGAGATAATCACTGTAATCATTTTAGTAACATAGACGTCTGGACATATTCCAGGTCTATTAGTATACACACACACACACACACCCTCACACACATGTAATCCTGTGTAACTAGACATGAGATCACGCATATGGTGTGTGTCACAGTGATTGGCACACACGAAACACTCAGCAAACAGGATCTAGAGTTGTATTTCTGACTAACTTAGCATGACTCAGCAACATACAATGAATATGCCCCATGTTTATAAATATTTTTCATGACTTATAATCCTTATAATCCTTCCATGAGAAAATACCACTCAGTGTAAAATATATCATGACTTAGTTTTCTGTTGTACCATACATAGGAGGCACCACAATTTAATACTCTTTTGTCAGACACAGATTATTTTTATCATTTTGCTATTATAAGAACATTTACAATGTACTAGCTAAATTTTTTCTAGCTAAATGTTTATATTCTAGGAAAAATTCTAACAGGGAAATTTCCAGAGTATGCATAGTTAAGACCTTTTATATAAAACTGATAAACTCGGGTGGTGCCTGTGGCTCAGTGAGTAGGGCGCTGGACTAATATACCAAGGGTGGTGGGTTCAAACCCAGCCCCGGCCAAACTGCAACAAAAAATAGCCAGGCGTTGTGGTGGCTAATTTTAAAAAAAAAATTTTTTTTTTAAACTGATAAACTTGTTTACAGATGATGAGTCTCTACAACTTATATTCTTCTCCCATCAATCAGCAGCAAATACAGAAACATCGGTTCATTTATTTATTCTTTCTTTTTTTTTTTGGTAGAGACAGTCTCACTTTATTGCCCATGACAGAGTGCTATGGCGTCACGCAGCTCACAGCAACCTCCAACTCCTGGGCTTAGGTGATCTTGCCTCAGCCTCCCGAGTAGCTGGGACTACAGGCGCCCACCACAATGCCCGGCTAGTTTACTGTTTGGCAGCTCAGCAGAGGCTGGGTTTGAACCTACCACCTTCGGTATTTGGGGTTGGCCCCCTACTCGATGAGCCACAGACCCCACCCTTATTTATGTATTCTCTTAACAAATGAATTTCAGGACTATGATAAATTCTATGATATTTTTTGGCCAAGTCTACAAAATTCTTATTCCCTGGGGTATCTGTTTTAAGAGGAGAAAGAGTAGATATTAAATTAATATCACAATGACCAATGACAAAGTTTAAAAAGATGTATTGATTCTATACCACCATGTTAACCAATACCCCAAGGCATGGTAGCTTAAAACCACAAATACTACATTATTATCTTATAGTCACTATGGGTCAGGAATCTGAGTGCAACTTAGCTATGTCCTCTGGAGAGATTAGTACCTATATTTTATTTTATTTTATTTTTTTGAGACAGAGCCTCAAGCTGTTGCCCTGTGTAGAATGCCGTAGCATCATAGCTCACAGCAACCTCCAACTCCTGGGCTCAAACGATTCTCCTGCCTCTGCCTCCCAAGTAGCTGGGACTACAGGCACCCACCACAATGCCTAGATATTTTTTGGTTGCAGCTGTCATTGTTGTTCGGCAGGCCCAGGCTAGATTCAAACCTGCCAGCTCACGTGTACGCCTTAGCTGGTGCCTTAGCCACTTAAGCCACAGGTGCCAAGCCTGTACCTATATTTTAGAGAATGATATGACAACAGATATGAACAGAAGCAGCAAAAGAAATCAGAAATAATACTTGGTTTCTGGCTGCAGCAATTCACTACAGAATTATAGGTTTTATATTACTATTTTATTGTTGCTATTTGAAGAGTAACAATGACTTTCTCATTTTAACTTTAATTCGTATTTCGTTTCATATGTTTATCGGTCAAGAGGCTGTCTTGGTTCCATTATTTTATGCCAACTATCTTAGTAATTATAGTACTATTTTTAGTACTATATAAGTGGTAGAATTGATGTTAAAACCCTGATTTTCAGTATCTTTGGTACTAACTTAGTCACTAAAAAGTTTAACATATGTTAATAAATATAAAAGTAAGGTACATAATATTGAGCTTATAAATATATAGATGACAACACATTTATGTTGTGGATGTATCTGTGTTTGTACATAAGAAACAGGTAATCATGTTCTGTCTTTTTCTAGAAGGAGAACCAGGTAGCCAGGAGACAGAGAGATACTTACTTTCCCTATATGCCTTGCCTATCTTTTGAATTCAGTGCCAAATGGAGATATAAGAAGTTTCAATAATTGCATTCTACTAACAAAAGGTACATGTGATGGTTTTGTTGGAATAAATATGTGACAGACCGTAGGACCCACTCTATTGTTATCTAGTCTATTTTACCAAATGAAAAAAGATGCATCCAAAGCCTTCCAGAAGAATTCATTTTAAAATATGCTAGTTCAAAAACATGGATTGTATTATTGTTAAGAACTGAATATAAGAATTCATTATTGGTAGACGACAGCTGGTAACCTGAGACCATGAGTAACAATAGTGTCTTGCTCTGCGTATCAGAGTCCTCTGTGTGTGGTACACAGCCGTGTATCAATGATTTAACACTCGCTACTGAGCTTGTGCATTTTCCAGACTTCGATTCCCATCCTTAGCTCCTCTGCTACCTGCTTCTTAATCATTTTCCTATTCATTAGCAGCTCCAATGGGCATGGCCATAAATGGGAGGTGAAACTCAAACAAATGTATTTATTATTGTTAATTGCACATGTAAAAAGGCTTGATGAGGAAAATGTTGAGTGCAGTAATTAAAATAAGATGTTTTAATAATCTTAATTTATTTTTCTCTTTTCACTTATAATTCTTTTACATCTATGCACTCTACTTATGACTAAGCACTGGATGATCTCCTTTCCTATAACTAAAATATTATTTGCATAAAGGACTACTTAGATACTTACTGGTCACTCACTAAACTTTCCAATATTTACCCCTGAATCAAGGCAATATAATATGAAGAAACAAATAGCGTAGTGGATGTTGAAATGAGATGTTTCAGGACAGTAACCAAGGAAAACAGCAACACCACAATTTAATAATATGTGGAAAGAACAAAGTAAAATGGTGTGGGCGTGACCCAAGGACGAATTTAGGAAGGCCATGTGTGAGATGGATGCTCAGAAGCAAATAGTCCCAAAGAATAGCACAGACCAGTTCTTTAATGTGCTTGTCAGAAGAACTGAAAAAACACCTAAAGATATGAATACGCAGAAAGGATACCTGAAATGGCACCATACTGGACAACTATTGCACACTGGGTGCCTGACGTCCGTTTATCCTACTTGGATTAACTGCTTCCACTTTTCTACTTGGAGTTTTATTCCTCTCTGCTCTCACTTTTCAGGGTCCTAGAGCAGAAAATGCTGCTCTGACTCCAGAGGAGGCACATGACCCAGACCTGGCCAATCAGGCCACCTTAATGGGTTCCAAGTGAGCCTCTGGCCAAAGTCAGGCCAATCAAAGCCAATGACACTGATTTGGGGAAATTTATATTGTTCTTTTGAGGAATCAGATTTGTCCTTTTCTGCTGGTCTTGGAATTTGGGAGATTTAAAGTCGAGAAAGATTTCTGCCATCTTGTCGCTGAAAAAAAAAAAAAGGTTTTACTCACAAAAGGTGCTGGGTGCTAGAAAAAGATGGTTTCATTTTTGTCTAACCAGTAGGTAGAGGAAAGGGTAGTGTTTTGTGGAGATAATTTGCCATTCATTTTCTATAAATACCCATCCGATCTCTGGTAGGACCATGAAGAGCAACCTTTTCTTTTTTTTTTTTTATTGAGACAGAGTCTCAAGCTGTCGCCCTGGGTAGAGTGCTATGGCATCACAGCTCACAGCAAACTCCAACTCCTGGGCTCAAGTGATTCTCCTGCCTCAGTCTCCCAAGTAGGTGGGACCACAGGCACCCACCACAATGCCCGGCTATTTTTTTTTTTTTATCAAAAAACCAACCAGAATGTATTTATTTAATATACATCACAAGGGCTCAAGGAGAGACTTAATTTAAACTCAGCTACCCGCCAGCTCCGGTGTATGTGGCTGGTGCCTTAGCTGCTTGAGCTGCAGGCAACGAGCCCAAGCAACTTTTTCTATTAGGCAATATAGATACTCAAAATTTGAAAAAATGGTTAAAGTGGTGGAACCCAATTATTTCTTTCTTTCTTTCTTTTTTTTTTTTTTCTTTTGAGACAGCGCCTCAAGCTATCACCCTGCATAGGGTGCTGTGGCATCACAGCTCACAGCAACCTCTAATTCCTGGGCTCTGCCTCCCAAGTAGCTAGGACTACAGGCACCTGCCACAAGGACGCCTGGCCATTTTTTGGTTGCAGCCGTCATTGTTGTTTGGCGGGCCCAGGCTGGATTCGAACACGCCAGCTCAGGTGTATGTGGCTGGTGCCTTAGCCAGTTGAGCCATAGGCGCAAAGCCCCCAATTATTTCTGTATGCTCTCTAAAAAAAAAATAAAAATAAAATAAAAACTTATCACTGGTTTACCTAAAATCTTGCAATGGGAAAGAAAATATTGACCTGTAAAAGAGTATAGATGTGAGATTTAATAGAAGTAGGGGACAGGGACCTGATAAGATGGTTGGTGAAATTTAGAGTACAAGTGCGGAAGTGTAGGAAACCCAAAATTATTTCCATCCCTAATATAATTGAAATCTCTGTGAACCTGGCAGTGTAACTGATACCTGGAAAACATGGTAAATTTCACTGTGACATTGAAACTTGCTGAACTGAAACACTTTTCTTCCTTTCACACTCTGAAGTCATCATCCTAGACTTGAACTTTTGGGGAAAGTTGAACAAGGTCAAAAACTCTGAGTCACTAGTGTGTTAGATCGATGCCAGGAAAGGATGATGACCTCTTCAGAAAAACGGGACAGTGACATCAGTTTGCAGTGGATCACTAGGTATTGCTCAGGGTGGCAAGTTTTTGTACATATCCTATAAGATGCTTCTTGCACGGAATATGAGACCAGAACTCCACGTCTAACAATATTATAAACAAGTCTTTGCAATTAAGGCCAAGTGAATGACTGGAAGCAGAGATAAGCTAATAAGATTATGAACCAACTAAGTAGATCCTGAAGCCATATGATGATATCATGAAATTTTAGAAGACACAGCTGGCTGCTCATGATATTTTTGCAGTTAAAAATATGTAGCATCTGCTGTTTCACTTATTATTCTTTGCTGAAGTATTCATCGTTACAGGTTTCTTTTTATCATGTAGCTGTATTAAGTTTAAAAATAATGTAAAAAGAATTGACAAAATATTCCATATAAGTAAAAGTAGCTATTATTGTAAAAACAAATTATTTATAAGAATAATTATTGCCCTGAGTCCTTCCGCTTACATTAACAAGATTTGTACTTTCAAAGCAACATTAACCTAGAGAATCTTTGTCTCTTAACAACTATTCAATCATTTATTCCTCCCTGTTTTCAGTGCTGAGATACAATGGAGCATATGGGTTAAGAGTTCCGGCACTAGGTATAGGTTTCTTTGGTTCAAATCTTAATTTTACTATTTACTAGTTATGTAACTTTGAAGAAGTTATTTAATCTGTCAAGGTCCAGTTTACTCATCCATAAAATAGTAATAATAGTAACTGTTAATAAGTGATACAATACAGTGTCTGTGAAGTATCTTACACTGTGTCTAGCATATGTAAGCTCCAAGTAAATATTATTTATTATTAATCACTCACTTAACATGTATTTATTGATGTTTATATGTGTGAGACACTGCTAATCTCAAGAACTTGGCCAAGAAAAGAGAAATAATCTATTAACAAACAACTGGTGAGTGGGGATATTCTCTGAAATTTTAATTGTCTAATATCAATCTGCCAGAGTTCCTGATCCTCAACTAAAAAGATTCTTGAGAAACTATTATCCTAGCATCCAAGGTTAGGAATGAGGAAGGATTTAGCCGGAGAAATAATGTTAAATGGTAAAGTTTGATAACACCCCTATTACACACACACACACAAAAAATGCAATCTAAAACTATAGTATTTTATGCTGTTATCAAAAATTTAATTCCAGGTGGTGGTATCGTGTGGGAGGAGGCGTGGGATTGTACTCTTGACACCTGAAACTGCTCCTAATGGAGGAACTAAGCCACTTACTAAGTTGTAAGTGTAAAATCACTTACAACTCTTCTGATTTTACCTCTGTCACATCTTCTCTGCTGGTTCAACCCCTGCTACTATTAAGCTGCTGGCAATGTTCCCCCTTTGAGCCAGTTCCACCCCTGCCACGTGTCACTACCACAAAATGCTGCCTCTCCTGACACTGTCTCTTTACCTGCTCCCAGATTTGTCAAAGCCCCTGCCTTCTAGGAGCTTGGAGTCTAGCAGGATAAAAGGCATTTGGAAATGTGATCCCACTGAAGCCTGGGTGAAGTACCCACAAAGGACTATAAGAAGCACAGTGTACAGCAAGGAAAGTGTCATGCAGAAAAGGGTATTTGAGTTGACTCTCCAGATAGATAAGAAGATTTTTATAGACAAAGAATAAAAGGAAGAGCATCTCAGGCTTCTGTGATGGCACTTTGCTGTTCTCATATAAATCTAAACCAATGAAGGGTCGCTACATAGTGATTTACCCGCTTATATCTTCTGGAAGGGCATATTCAAATCAGTTTTTCCAAGTATACTTGTGTGACTAAAGCTTTGGTTTTGCAGCATCCAAGCTGAAGCTGAAAATACGGCTTTTTTTGTTTGTGTTCACTGGTTGTCTACTTTGCTGCTAGTGGTAGATGTTAACACAAAGCACATTATAATATGTGTGTGGGGGGAGCATTCCTTGTGTGTTGTGTGTATATATACAGAGGGTGCCAAAAAAATGTGCACACATTTTAAGGAAAAAACTGTATTAAAATTGTAATCAAGTCACGTTTGATTTCTGCAATTATAAGAGGTATAAGATACAATATACAAGATAACAAGCATTATCAGCATATATTGAGCATTACAATTATAACTTTTTTTTTTTTTTGCAGATCGGCCGAGGCCAGGTTTGAACCCACCACCTTCAGTATATGGGGCCGGCGCTCTACTCACTGAGCTACTGGTGCCGCCCTTTATTATAATAACTTTTTATCTTTCTAAAAATGTGTACATTTTTATGGCACCCTCTTTGTATAGGCAAGCACACACATACATAAAATTTAAAACAGTAATTTAGAAACAGGAAGCATTTTAAGGTCCAATATGCTTAGTCTAATTTCTATAAAAATAATGACACATAGTGATGTTATTTCTATTTTCTACTGTTACTACCTATTGGGTTTGTTTTATTTCACATGCCAGAAGTATTACGTTTTCATATAAACTACCATAAACTAATCAGCAAGCATTTACACAGTATTTGGAAATTAATTACCAACCCTTTTTTTGATGACTTGATTACTGTTGCTAATCCTCATTACTCGCCTGACCCTTATAATCATGGAGCCTTTGATCCAAAAGATATACAGAAACAGGATATGACAAAATGAGACAGTTTAGGCTCATGGTATTTAGATGTGTCTATGAGAAACCTTTAATGCTATCACAATAACGGTTCTTATCTCTCTTCACCAGGGTAGAACACAGCAGAGCATGAGAAATGCATATGTCCAGGTTTTAACAAAGAGCCCATTACCATATTAGACTTAGCTGTGCTCAGTTAACTCAGAAGGCTCAAAATACAGGCAAATGATCCAATGAGTGCACTTTATTGCCGAATGTTGTCCAAATTAAAGAGATTATTTTAGCAAATGTTTCATTAGTGTTTGACTTAACAGACAAACCACTATTTTCCCTGTGAGCGTGTTTTAATCAAAATGGAGAAGGCAGCAGATGCTGTTTGATAGTTTCCAAATCTACTAAAATTTCTCCCACCATCAAATGCATTTCAAATGCCTTTATAGGTGATATTAGGAACGCTTATGCCCAAATCATATACCTCTTGCTTCTTTATGTCAATTCTCTTTCACACAGCTTCAAACAGGATTAAATTATACATGCTTTAAACATACAATGAGTTGAAATAATGAGAGTCAGACTGGCTTCCTGGAAAGATTAATTAAGTGCATTAGCTGTTTCCTAGGTAGGTAGAAAGAAGTTGTAAATTTGGTTCTTTGATGGAGGCTTGAGCTACTCTCCCCAAAATGGGCTGAAAATAGGATTGTTTGGAGGTAAGGGTATCCTGAACTTAGAATATCTTACTCGTAATATGTAATTAAAGAAATCTGAACAAGTCTGGCTGGAAAAACATAACTTCTTCATTGTCTTGTGCAGTGTCTCAAAGTCCCAGTCTTCAGTTCATTTCTTGTGAATTTTTTAGTAACTGTGCTGTGCAGTCTAACACAATAACTTGCCAACTTATTAGCAGAGATTAGTGTATCTGAGCCAATGGCCTATGTGTCCCTGGAAGACAGCATGCTTCTAGAAGAATGAATAAAATTAACCGTTTGCATGTTTGTTCAAGTAATGAAATGCATGTGGCAAAGTTTTTTTCCATAATACCTTGAAATGTTGCTATTGTAAACTGAAAATCACTGTATGTTTTGTGTAAATGCATTTGCAAATTTTTCTAGAGAGAGAGTCTTATGGTTGCCCAAACGGGTCTCAGATTCCTGGGCTCAGGGATCCTCAAGCAATCCTCTTGCCTCAGCCTCCCAAGGTGCTTGGATTATAGCCACCACGCCCAACCCTGAGAAATACTTGATTGATAAAACTATCTGATGTCTGGTTCCTTTCTTGCAAATTGATAGATAATCCTTATTTGATGTAAAAACAGAAAATCTTGATCCAAGGGGCCATGGCTCACACCTGTAATCCTAACACTGTGGGAGGCTAAGGAGGGTGGATTGCCTGAGCTCACCGGTTCAAGACCAGCCTGAGCTAGAGTGAGACTTCGTCCCTAAAAATAGCCGGGCATTGTGGTGGGCACGTGGAGTCCCAGCTACTTGGGAGGCTGAGGCAAGAGGATTGCTTGAGCTCAAGAGTTTGAGGTTGTTGTGAGCTATGATGCCAGGCACTGTACTGAGGGAGACAAAGTACGACTCTGTCTTAAAAAATAAAATGAAATAAATACAAACAGAAAATCTTGACATATCAATATGTTTCTACAGCACAGTTTGTGAATTGCTGGGTTAAATTTTTTAAGAAGCAAAGATGAGTGACAGGTTGAGAATTACAGTGTAGGTCTATGGATATCTAAGAAGTATGATAAGAAGTAGCAGGGGTGGTGGAAGGAGTCTTGGACTACGATCAAATGTCCGTTACTGCCAAGCACAGCACCAGCTCTACTCTCCGTTATCTTTGCGTCTCTGGGGCACATTATTTAATTTGGGGGACATCCAGTACTTCATTTGTAAAATGAGATCCAGTGGCTACCTGACTTACCTTACATGATTATAAGACTGAAAAGACACAATTCATGCACCAATACTTTAATAATACGGTATTATCAGTAATACCGTATGTCCTTGATTCTATGTCATTGCCATTGATTCATCATTTGATATAATATCTCTGAAATAGGCAGCACCTGTAGCTCGTGGGTAGAGGTTGGCAGCTTCCGGCCCAGCCCAGGCCAGCTAAAATCAACAATGACAACAACAAAAAAATAGCCGGGGCATTGTGACAGGTGCCTGTAGCCACAGCTACTTGGGAGGCTGAGGCAAGAGAATTGCTTTAGCCCCAGAGTTTGAGGTTGTTGTGAGCTATGATGCCACAGCACTCTAACAAGGGTGACGTGGTGAGACTCTGTCTCCAAGAAAAAAAAAACCAAAAATCTCAGAAATGGAAATGTGTCTCATTATCATTGTTCGTGGGTATAACTTGGCAGCGAAACTCCATCAAAAGATGCACAATGGAGATCAAGCAACTTGGGAAAAAAAGTCTCAAAGTTGGTGGTTGATCACTTTTTTATTGTTGCTTTTTTTTTTTAGAGACAGAGTCTCACTTTGTCACCCTTGGTACAATGCCATGGCATCACAGCTTACAGCAACCTCTAGCTCTTGACCTTAGGCGATTCTTTGCCTCAGTCTCCCAAGTAGCTGGGACTACAAGCGCACACCACAATGCCCAGCTGTTTTTTATTGCAATTTGGTTGGGGCGAGGTTCAAATCCACCCCCCTTGGTATATGGGGCCAGCACCCTAGTCATTGAGCCACAGGCACCACCATTTGATCACTCTTTTTTCTTTTTTAATATATATATTTTTTAATTTAATTTATTTATTTATTTGAGACAGAGACTCAAGCTGTCACCCTGGATAGAGTACTGTGGCGTCACAGCTCACAGCAACCTCCAATTCCTGGGCTCAAGCGAGTCTCCTGCCTCCGCCTCCCAAGTAGCTGGGACTACAGGCGCCCACCACAACACCCGGCCATTTTTTGGTTGCAGCTGTCATTGTTACTTGGCGGGCCCAG
>CAUYON010183231.1:0-17849 GCA_963573935.1 Arctocebus calabarensis | reverse complement strand
GAAATGATACAAATTCAGTTATTTTGTGAGTAAGGATGTATGGTTCTTGGTAGAAGAAATTTTCTTTTATTTTTTTTGAGACAGAGACTCACTGTGTCGCCCTGGGTAGAGTGCTGTGGCATCACAGCTCACAGCAACCTCAAGCTCTTGGGCTTACACGATTCTCTTGCCTCAGTCTCCCACGAAGCTGGGACTACAGGCACCTGGCTATTTTTTTGTTGTTGGTGGTATTGTTGTTGTTGTTGTTGTCGTTGTTTAGCTGGTCGGGGCCAGGTTTGAACCCGCCATCCTGGGTGTATGTGGCCAGCACCCTACACACTGAGCCATGGGCGCCGCCGGTAGAAGAAATTTTAAACTTTCCTGTTGTTGTGATTCTCATAGACTTTGATTTGCCCTAGCGTAGCATACCTCAAATACTATTGAGGGTTTGCTAATTGTCTTGTGGGCACATATTCAGTTTAATATACTTTCACGCAGCCAGTTTTACCTAATCTATTATAATTGGCATATGTAGTCATTAAAAACTTGTTTTCATAGGCATGTGTAGCATTATATTGTTTTGGAGAATCTTTACTTAGAACAAAGTAGGTTGTACAGAATGGTTGTGAAAATGAGCGCTCTAGAGCTGGACTACTTGAGTTTGAATCTCAGTTTGGGTACTCTGACTTTCTGCAAATGACTTAAACCGTTCGTGCCTGTTTTCTCAACTGTAAATTCTCTTTTAATAGGACCTTAACCTATCGTGTTGTTACGAAGATGAAATGAGTTAATGTATTTGTGGGACTTGTTAGGTTATTCGTTAGCTTCTGTTAAAATGTAAAAATAACCTCTAGGGAAAAAAATTTTTCTTCTCTCTAGTGGCACACTGTGCATCTTCTCGACAAATCATTTCCCACTGGAAGAACTGTACAAGGCATGATTGTCCTGTATGTCTACCCCTCAAAAATGCTGGGGATAAGAGAAATCAGCAGTGTAAGTAATGAAGTATTTTGAGAGTTTATAATAAAAATATTCTTAGAATCTCACTTGTGCGATTGATGGGATTTAGAGTCCTTACACATAATGTGAGATTCCTGTTAGTAGTTGGTCTGATCCTACCATTTCAAAAGAATGGTATTTTTCCTTATGCTTTTTCTGCTTTCTGTTAACCTCACATTAGGGCATACAGTTGACCTGTTTGGCAGATAAATTTAGATCCAGGAATTCTCGATACTCTTAATGAAAACAGCAACAGGAGAATTTATTAACATATGAATTATAAAGAATACTCCTTTGGAATTGGGCAAGTTGTTCTTTTATACCTGTGACCCACATCCCAATGATTTGAAATTATTCATATAGAAAAAATTCAGATTATTTTTGTAATCTTGTGATAGGGAAGAGCTTTTTTATAATAGATCCATTTTCAGACCAGGTTCAGTGGCTTATGTCTGTACTCCCAGCAGAGGTAGGATGATCACTTCAGGCTCACACGATCATCCTGGGCAATGTAACAAGATCCTATACCTACAAAACAGTAAAAATTAGCCAGGTACACATCATGCCTATGATCCCAACTATGTGGGATGTTGAGGCAAGAGGACCACTTGATCACGCCAAAGAGTTCAATGCTATAGTGAGCTGTGATGATGCTACTGCTCTCTAGCCCAGGCAGTAGAGTGAGGTCCAGTCTCGAGGGAAAAAAAAGTATGAGTCATGAGAGGTAAAAAGATAGCGTTTTTGAAGTGCACCTACTCATCTCTTTAGGAACAAAACATCTTGGGGTTTGAAAGACAAATTTGAGAAATAAATGTATAATGTGAATATGGAATTAAATTTTATCAATTTATGAAGAAATCATAAATAATCTAGTAGAAAATTGAGAAGAAAAATAAACAATTCACTGTAGGGGATAAAATCCAGTAGAGTTGAGCATTAAATTAAAAAAGGTACCATTTCTCTCCTGTCACATTGGCAGAAATGTTGTTGCCTGGTATTAGTATTTGGCTCTAATGCATTTATAGGCTGTTGGTAGAAAAGATTGATATAGCCTGTGGAAAGCCTGTTTGCTATTAAAGATCAAAAGCCTTTCATACTAACAATCTGATCTCTGTTGAACAATCAGTTCTGCATCTAGATATTTTTTCAAGGAAATAATGGGAAATGAGAGACATTTTGTAGCATGTAATTTATGTTTTATGAAATTTACTATATATTAGTCTTTTTTCTTGCCACTTTTAACTTTTTTTTTTAATGGCAGAGTCTCAAAGTGTTGCCCTTGGTAGAGTGCTATGGCATCATAGCTCACAGCAATCTCAAACTAGGGCTTGAGTGATCCTCTTGCCTCAGTTTTTCTGTTTTTAATAGAGATGTGGTCTCGCTTTTGCTCAGGCTGGTCTGGAACTTGTGAGCTCAAGCAAATCCACCCGCCTCCGCCTCACAGAGTACTAGAATTACAGGCATGAACCACTGTGCCCAGCCTTTCTTGCCACTTTTAATGTTGTGATACCATATCTTTGTGTTTTCTAGCAATTTTGACTGGAGCACCCGTTGGACTTGGAAATCCTAGCTCTCTAGGAGTGGGTCAGCAGTCTACCCCCAGCCTAAGCACTGTCAGTCAGATTGATCCTAGCTCTATAGAGAGAGCCTATGCAGCTCTTGGACTACCCTATCAAGTAAATCAGATGCCAACACAGCCCCAGGTACAAGCGAAGAACCAGCAGAATCAGCAGTCTGGACAGTCTCCCCAAGGCATGCGGCCCATGAGTAACATGAGTAAGTTTGTGTTGTCCTGGTAACATGATATTAGTTATGTGTGTATGGACCATTCTATATGTACAGAATTAACTCCTTAATTTATTACATTCTTTTTTTTCTTTTTTCTTGCACAGTACATGTTTAATGTTTTAGAGAGTAATTATTTTTAAAAATTATAAGTAAAAGCTGCCTTATATTCATCTAACAGAGGTATTTGCCACTGGTTCATTATATTCTCTTTGATGGTCTTTTTTTTTTTTTTTCTTTTTTGGGCCAGGGCTGGGTTTGAACCCACCACCTCCGGCTTATGGGGCCGTCGCCCTACTCGATGAGCCACAGGCGCTGCCATCCTTGATGGCTTTTTTGTACATGAGAAGTTAATTTTAAATTTACAGAAATGGGATCCCATATATTATCCCCTGACAAACTTTTCTTAACACTTGTGTATATATGTCTCTCCTTTCTACACTCAGTGAATCCTTTAAAATGGTTGTATCGTATTTCACTTTATGGAACAATTTTTTTACAGATGGACATTATGGTTTCTAATTATTTCACTATTATTTTAAACCAGATAACATGGCCTGGTGCCTGTAACTCAGTGGTTAGGGTGCCAGCCACACGCACCAGGTCTGGTGGGTTCGAACCTGGCCAGGACTTGCTAAACAGCAGTGACAACAATAACAAAAAAATTGGGGCTCGGCACCTATGGCTCAACGGGCTTAGGCACCAGCCACGTACATTTGAGCTGGCGGGTTCGAATCCAGCCTGGGACTGCCAAACAACAGTGACGGCTGCAGCCAACCAAAAAAATGGCCGGGCGTTGTGGCAGGCGCCTGTAGTCCCAGCTGCTTGAGAGGCAGAAGCAAGAGACACTTGAGCCCAGGAATTGGAGGTTGCTGTGAACTGTGATGCCATGGCACTCTATCCAGAGTGACAGCTGAGGCTCTGTCTCGAAAAAAAATTGGGCAACAACGTAAGTCTCTGTCTCAAAAAAAGTGAAAAAGAAAAACACGAATTATAATTCGTTTCTTTGCTCCCTTTCCATATTAGGCAGAATGTGGCCTGTTGCCTTGAGTTTTAGGATGTTTATGTAATGCAGTTTTCAATCTCTGATCTGGAATTTCACCCTTTGTAATTGATTATTTCCTATTCATTTTTCACATTTCTGTGTGTTCTTAATATAGCTGTTTTACTGTGCTTATGTCATCTTATGCAGTACTTTTGTCTATATGCCCTCAAAGTTATTTGCACGATAATTTTTTGGTATTTCTTTTTCTCCCTTTCTCAACGTCTTTTTCTTTGCTTTAGAAATCAGTTAAGAGGCTCAGCGCCTATGGCTCAGTGGGCTAAGGCGCCAGCCATGTAAACCTGAGCTGGCAGGTTCGAATCCAGCCTGGGCCCATCAACCAACAATGACGGCTGCAACCCAAACAAAAATAGCCAGACGTTGTGGTGGGCGCCTGTAGTCTCAGCTACTTGGGAGGCAGAGGCAGGAGACTCGCTTGAGCCTAGGAATTGGAGGTTGCTGTGAGCTGTGATGCCACGACACTCTACCCAGGGCGACAGCTTGAGGCTCTGTCTCAAAAAAAAAAAAAGAAAAAAGAAATCAGTTAAGATTAATCAAGTTTCCTTCCATCTGTTCTTCAGTTAATGACTATAATCATCATTGTGGTATCTCTAGAAACTGCATCAATTTCTTTGGTTGCTTTTGATCTCATCTTCATGTCCAGTTTTGAAATCAGAATGAAAATGCAGTGTATATGCTGTTTTCTTTCTTTTTTTTTTTTTCTTTTAAAGACAGAGACTAATTTTGTCACCCTTGGTAGAGTGTATCACAGCTCACAGCAACCTCCAGTTCTTTGGCTTATGTAATTCTCTTGCCTCAGCCTTCCAAGTAGCTGGGACTACAGGTGCCTGCCACAACAGCCAGCTATTCCTCAGTATATGGGGCCAGCGCTCTATTCACTGAGCCACCCACCCTATGTTCTGCTTTCTAACCTCTAATACCCTCATTCTTTCTGTTCATCAGACCCAAGTAAACAGAAGCCTACTTATGAAGTATTTATTCTTCCTTTAATATCAAACCCTTTTTTTTTTTTTTGAGACAGAGCCTCAAGCTGTCAACCTGGATAGAGTGCTGTGGCATCATAGCTCACAGCAACCTCCAATTCCTAGGCTCAAGCAAGTCTCCTGCCTCTGCCTCCCAAGTAGCTGGGACTACAGGCGCCTGCTACAATGCTCAGCTATTTTTTATTTTTTATTTTTTTTGGTTGCAGCCATCATTGTTGATTGGTGGGCCTGGGCTGGATTCAAACCCACCAGCTCAGGTGTACGTGGCTGGCGCCTTAGCCCCGTGAGCCAAAGGCGCCAAGCCAATATCAAACCTTTTTGCAAATTATTAGTTCTTCGGCGGCGCTTGTGGCTCATCGAGTAGGGCACTGGCCCTGAAGGTGGTGGGATCAAACCTGGCCTTGGTCAAACTGCAAAACAGAAAAATAGCTGGGTGTTGTGGCCAAGGGTGATAAAGGGTGGTAAAGTAAGGCTCTGTCTCAACAGAAAAAAAAAAAAATTAGTTCTGGTCGAGTAGGGCAACAGACCCATATACTGAAGGTGGCAGGTTTGAACCCAGTCCCGGCCAAATTGCAACAAAAAATAGCTGGGCATTGTGGCGCGTGCCTGTCGTCAAGAGAATCACCTACGCTCACAAGGTGGAGGTTGCTGTGAGCAGTGATGGAATAGCACTCTACCGAGGGTGACAAAGTAAGACCCTTGTCTCCAAAAAAAAAAATTAAAAATTATTAGTTCTGGGTAGGGCCTGTGGCTCAAAGGATTAAGGCGCTGGCCCCATATGCTGGAAGTGGAGGGTTCAAACCCAGCCCTGGCCAAAAACAGGGGGAGGGGACTTAAAAAAATTATTAGTTCAGTGTGCTGTGCTGTTTCATGTTGGGCATTTCTTTTTTTTAAAATTTGTTTTTCGTTTTTTGTTTTACTTTTTTTTTCCTTGATTTTTGTCGCCCTCAGTAGAGTGCTGTGTCATCATAGCTCACAGGAACCTTAAACTCTTGCGTCAAGTGATTCTATTCCCTCAGGCTCCTGAGTTGCTGAGACTACAGACACCTGCCACAACTCCTGGCTGTTCTTAGAAAGAGGGTCTTGGCTCGATGCCTGTGGCTCAGGCGGCTAAGGCACTAGCCACTAGCCACATACACCTGAGCTGGCGGGTTCGAATCCAGCCTGGGCCTGCCAAACAATGATGGCTGCAACCAAAAAATGGCTGGGCGTTGTGGCAGACACCTGTGGTCCCAGCTACTTGGGAGGTGGAGGCAGGAGACTCGTTTGAGCCAGGAGTTGGAGGTTGCTGTGAGCTGTGATGTCACACCACTCTACCCAGGGTGACAGCTTGAGGCTCTGTGTCAACAAAAAAATAAATAAATAAATAAAAGAAAGAAACAGGGTCTCACTCTGGCTCAAGCTAGTCAGCAATTATAAAATCAGAGCCCTTTTGGTGGATTATTTATCAAAAGACACTGTTCCTCAGCACTCATTCACAGCTCAGGACCACAAGCCAGTGACAAACTTCTATGTAAATCAGCCCAAAGAAATTATTTATACTCTTAAACCACTTCGCACTCTGAAAGATAACCAGCCTTACTGGGTGGTGCCTATAGCTCAGTGGGTAGGGCGCTGGTCCAGACCAGCTAAAACAACAATAACAACTGCAACCAAAAAAAACAGCCAGGCGTCGTGGTGGGCGCCTGTCGTCCCTTACTTGGGAGGCTGAGGGAAGAGAATCGCTTCGCACCAATCGTTTGAGGTTGCTGTGACCTATATGCCATGGCACTCTACCTGGGGCACAAAGTGAGACTCTGACGTGATGAAAAAAAAAAAGGATACTAGCTTTCCTTTTCTCCTCAGAATTCTTCATGGACTCATAATTTTTATAGAAAGCTTCACCCCAGGTATACAGCAGCAAATGCTCCAACAATACAAAACCGCAGACACCTGGCTAGGAGGCCACTCAGTCTAAGGTTTGGTCACAAACTACTAGAAGCCACAGTAGTTATTATCATCGATGGGTATGCCAAGCTCAAGACATCTTCCCTAACTGATAAGAGAAATGGAGTGCCTCAAATTAGAACATCTACCATAAGTTTTCAGTCACCATAGTGTTCACATTCTTAATCATCTACTACTTAACTGTTAATTCAGTTATTTGATTAAAGATTTTGGCTCGGCGCCTGTGGCTCAAGCTGTTAAGGTGCCAGCCACATACACCTGAGCCGGCAGGTTCAAATCCAGCCTGAGCCCACCAAACAATGATGGCTGCAACCAAAAATAAATAAAAAACAGCTTGTCATTGTGTTAGGCGCCTGTGATCCCAGCTACCTGGGAGGCAGAGGCATGAGAATCGCTCGAGCCCAGGAATTGGAGGTTGCTGTGAGCTGTGATGTCATAGCACTCTACCCAGGCGGACAACTTGAGGCTCTGTCTCAAAAAAAAAAAAAAAAAAAACGAGAAACGATTTTATTGGGATGGGATCCTTCTCAGGGATTAGAAAACAAAAATATATTATTTTGATTTTTAAGGGGCATGATTTTTTTCTGATTCCTGTATCCTGACCTGGATGCTCACTTGTAGGGTCTCAAGTTCTAGCTAATGTAAGGGTATTCCTTCTCAAGTTATAATTAGCCATAGCTACCAACCAGTATTAAGAGGACCTGGAGACCGGGAGAAATTTGGTATGTTTCCATGTGTCATCAGAAGGCAGTAAGCAAATTTATTCATGGTGTAATCAACTTTGTCCTTTTGTGTGATTGCGCTATGTTTTCTTTTTTCTTTTTTTTATTTTGTTTGTTTTGCAGTTTTGGCCCCTGCCAGGTTTAAACCCCCCACCCTCCGTATATGGGGCTGGCCCCTACTCCTTGAGCCATAAATGCTGCCCTGCACTATTATTTTTTCAACAATGAAATCTGTGTTCAGTGTATGTAATTTACCTACATACACACTTTCAACACTAGGATGTTGACACTGACAAAAAACGGACAACATAATTCTAGTTAGAAAAAGACCCACTACATTTTGGAGAGCTATTTGGATGACATTAGAAGGAATGCTCCTCCTAAGCATCTAGGAGCTGGATGATTAAAGTTGGTGGTAATGTTGCTCTTTATTAAGTGCTGTTGAAAATGTAGGCAGTTATTTTCATTTTATTGGGAAGTTACGTGTCTTTTTGGAGACAGAGTCACACCGTATCACCCTTGGTAGAGTGCCAGAGCATCACAGCTCACAACCACCTCAGACTCTTGGGCTTAAGTGATTTTCTTGCCTCAGCCTCTTCAGTAGGTGGGACTCCAGGTGCCCGCTACCACGGAGGCTATTTGTTGTTTTTGTTGTTGTAGTTGTTGTTGTTTTGGTAGTCCCGGGCTGGGTTTGAACCCGCCAGCACCCTAGCTGCTGAGCTACAGGCGCTAAGCTAGGAAGCTACAGTTTTTTTATTATTATCATTTTATTTTATTTACTTTTTTTTTTTTTTTACTTTTTGAGGCAGTATGGCCAGGGCCAGATTCACACCCACCACCCTTGGTATATGGGGTCAGCGCCCTACTCACTGAGCCACAGGCACCACCCAGAAGTTATATTTTTAACTAAAACTATTTGAAGTGCATATTAATAGGACTGCCTATCACAATTGTTGGTTCTGCTTTTTTTTTTTTTTAAAATCGTCTTTCAATGCTTAATGTGGAGTTTTAATTTGTCTTTTGAAGCTAGGTGTGTTTCCTGCAGACTGCAAATGGATGGCTTGTGTTTTGGGTTTTTGTTTTTGTTTCTGTTTTTTTGAGACAGAGCCTCAAGCTGTCACCCTGGATAGAGTGCCGTGGCATCACAGCTCACAGCAACCTCCAATTCCTGGGCTCAAGGGAGTCTCCTGCCTCTGCCTCCCAGGTAGCTAGGACTGCAGGCGCCCGCCACAACACCCAGCCATTTTTTGGTTGCAGCCCTCATTGTTTGGAGGGTGTGGGCTGGATTCGAACCTGCCAGCTCAGGTGTACGTGGCTGGCGCCTTAGCCTGTTAAGCCGTAGGTGCCAAGCCATTATGCTTTTTTCTTATTGATGAGGATTCATTGAGGGTAAAAGAAACCAGTTTATACTGCATTTGTTAGGTAAAGTCCCTCTTACAGTCATGTTTTGCCACCAAAAGGTGTTGCACACACCAAGGCTCCATCCCCTTCGCTCCTTCCCTCTCTCTGCTTTTTTTTTTTTTTTGTAGAGAGAGTCTCACTTTATCACCCTGGGTGGAGTGCTGTGGCATCACACAGCTCACAGCAACCACCAACTCCTGGGCTTAGGTGATTATCCTGCCTCAGCTTCCCGAGGAGCTGGGACCACAGGCACCCCCCACGACGCCCAGCTGTTTTTTTGTTGCAGTTTAGCTGGGGCTGGATTTGAACCCGCCACCTTTTGTATATGGGACCGGTGCCTTACTGACTGAGCCACAGGCGCCGCCTTTTCAATTTTTTTTTATTAAATCATAAGTTTGTACATTGATGCATTTATGGGGTTCAGGATACTGCTTCAATATACAATGTGAAATGCTTACATTCAACTAAGTAACACATCCATCACATTTACACTCATTTCTTAATAATTATGAAATGTACCATTGCATCATGCACATTAGGTTAGGTCCCTCCAAATACTCTCCCTCATCCCGTACTCTCCCTCCCTTCCCCTTTCTCCTCTCTTCCCTTCTACTTTCTGGACTATAGTTATGTTTTGTCATTCATATGAGTTTATAGGTGTGCTTGTTTTTTTTGTTGTTTTAACCACATAAAAATCTGTATTAATGTGAATGCTACTGTGGGTTGTTTCTAGTTTTTAAAATAGAATATTCATTAAAATTTTAGTTAAAAAGTATTTTCTTTAGGGTGGTTCCAGTGGCTCAGTGAGTAGGGTACTGGCCCCATATACCGAGGATGGCAGGTTCAAACCTGGCCCTGGCCAAACTGCAACAAAAAAATAGCTGGGCATTATGGCAGGCATATGTAGTCCCAGCTACTCAGGAGGCTGAGGCAGGTGGATCGCCTAAGTCCAATAGTTGGAGGTTACTGTGACCTGTGTGATGCCATGGCACACTACCGAGGGCGATAAAGTGAAACTCTGTCTCTACCAAAAACAAAAAAGTTTTCTTTAAACACTCATTTTCATTCCCCTCCCTAAAGGTCACTGTACTGTACTTAGACTCCTTTGTCTACAGTGTTCTAAACAATTTCAGTTCTAGAAATGTTTTTTGCTTCTTTTAGCATCATTGTATTTCTGTCTTTCCATACGTATATCACGTATTTTTGTGTAGAACAGATTATTATAAGTGTAAATTCTGCATTAAAAATATATCCGTGGCTGGGTGATGTAGCTCATGCCTATAATCCCACCACTGTGGGAGGCTGAGGCAGGTGAATTGCTTGTGTTCAGGAGTTCAAGACCAGAACAGAGCAAGAGCGAAGACCCTGTCTCCTGGGGGGAAAAAAAAAAAAGATAGCTGGGTGTTGTGGCAGGCACCTGTAATCCCAACTCTGTGAGAGGCGAAGGCAAGGGGATCCCTTGAGCCCAACAGTTTGAGGTTGCTGTGAGCTGTGATACCACAGCACTGTACCCAGGGTGACAGCTTGAGGCTCTGTCTAAAAATAAATAAAAATTATGACATTTTCATACCTGTAAAATACATCATTTTAACTATAAGTGCATTTGGAGCATACTTACATTTTTAAAAAGCTACGGGGTTTCTTTTCCCTTTTCTTTTTTCTTTTTTTTTCTTTTCTTTTTTCTTGAGACAGAGTCTTACTATGTCACCCTTGGTAGAGTACTGTGGCATCACAGCTCACAGCAACCTCAGACTCTTGGACTTAAGCGATTCTCTTTGCCTCAGCTTCCCAAGTAGCTGGGACTACAGGCGCCCGCCACAACGCCTGGCTAATTTTTTTTTTTTTTTTGGTTGTATTTGTCGTTTGGCAGGTCTAGGCTGAATTCAACCCCGCCAGCTCTGGTATATGTGGCTGGTGCCCTTGCTGCTTGAGTCACATGCACCGAGCCTCTTTTCCTCAGTGCCTGTGGCTTAACGGGCTAAGGCGCCAGCCACGTACACCTGAGCTGGCAGTTTCGAATCCAGCCCAGGCCCTCCAAACAATAATGATGGCTGCAACCAATAAACGGCTGGGCATTGTGGCGGGTGCCTGTAGTCCCAGCTACTTGGGAGACGGAGGCAGGAGACTCGCTTGAGCCCAGGAATTGGAGGTTGCTATGAGCAGTGATGCACGGCTCTCTATACAGGGTGACAGCTTGAGGCTCTGTCTCAAAAAAAAAAAAAAAAATCTCAGTTTGTCACTCCCATGACGGCACACCTCACAATAACTTTAAACATTGGACTCAAGTGATTCTCTTGCCTCAGCCTCTGAGTAGCTGGGATGATAGACACCTACCATACTGCCCGGCTGTTTTTAAGAGATGGGGTCCGTTATGCACTGGCATCATCATCATAGCTCACTCTTAACTTCTACCTAGGTTCAAGAGATCCTCCTACCTCTGCCTCTCAAGTAGCTAGAACACACCACCATGCCCTGTTTTCTTAAGTTTTTTTGTTTTGTTTGTACAGATGATTGCTATGTTGCCCGGCTTTATCTTAAACTTCTGACCACACATTGCCCTCTCAACATACTGTGATTATAGGCAGAAGCTACCGCATCTAGCCTGTGTATCTTTTCCTATGAATAGCTTGTTACTTTTGTATTGGATTGTCTTTCTTACTTCATTTGCAAGGGTACTTGATGTATTAGCCTTTATGTGTTGCTAATTATATCGTTAATTATTTACCATATTGCCACTAATATTTTTTTTCTGATTTGTGGTTTAACTCTTGACTTTGATTATCAGGTTTATAATAATGGTGGCTGTTTTATTTATTTCTGTGTTTTTTTTCGTTTTGCCTTAGGTGCTAGTCCTATGGGAGTGAATGGAGGTGTAGGGGTTCAAACACCAAATCTTCTTCCTCCTGACTCAATGTTGCATTCAGCCATAAATTCTCAAAAGTAAGTTTTGTCTTGGTTTATACCGTGTTACATTTCAGGTACTTGTTAAGAATTATTTGAGTTTTTAATTTAGTTTCCTTTGGTGAATGGAGACAGCAGGATGTTTGAATCCGTTTTTCTTTCTACAGCCTTACTAGAAACTATATCAATCATTGAGGATAACCTACATCTTTTCAAGTACAGTAGGAAGTTTCAAGTTTATAGCTGCAAAAAAAAAAATGAGTTTGGCTTGGCACCTGTGGCTCAACGAGCTAAAGTGCCAGCCATGTACACCTGAGTTCGTGGGTTCGAATCCAGTCCAGGCCCACCAAACAACAATGGTGGCTGCATCCAAAAAATGACTGGGTGTTGTGGTGGGCGCCTGTAGTCCTAGCTACTTAGGAGGCGGATGCAGGAGACTCGCTTGGGCCCAGGAATTGGAGGTTGCTATGAGCTGTGAAGCCACGACACTCTATCCAGGGCAACAGCTTGAGGCTCTGTCTGGAAAAAAAAAAAAAGAAAGAAAGGCTCAGCGCCTGTGGCTCAACAGGCTAAGGCGCCAGCCACATACACCTGGGCTGGCGGGTTTGAATTCAGCCCATCCCGCCAAACAACAATGATGGCTGCAACAAAAAAATGGCCAGGTGTTGTGGCAGGCGCCTGTAGTCCCAGCTACTTGGGAGGCGGAGGTAGAAGACGCACTTGAGCCCAGGAATTGGAGGTTGCTTCGAATTGTGATGCCATAGCACTCTCTCCAGGGTGACAGCTTGAGGCTCTGTCTCAAAAAAACAAAAAACAAAAAATGAGTTTGGTTTACCCCAGTAATAAGAATTAGGTCATTAACCAAGGGGCTCCCTGAGAAAAGCTATGTCGCAAGTGACAGCTTAGTCTAATAACACAAGAGTTAGTTTTTTTTTTGGGTTTTTTTTTTTTTTGAGACAGCGTCTCACTTTGTCACCCTCGGCAGAATGCTGTGACATCATAGTTCACAGAAACCTCCAACCCTTGGGCTCAAGTGATTTTCTTCCCCCAGCCGCCCCCCAAGTAGCTAGGACTACAGATACCTACCACAATGCCCGGCTATTTTTACTTACTTATTCATTTTTAATTTTTTTGTTTGTTTGTTTATTTTTGAGATGGTGCTTCAAAGTTTCGCCCTGAGTAGAGTGCTGTGGCATCACAGCTCACAGCAACCTCTAACTCCTGAGCTCAAGCAAGTCTCCTGCCTCTGCCTCCCAAGTAGCTGGGACTACAGGCACCCACCACAACGCCTGGCTATTTTTTGGTTACAGCCGTCATTTTTATTTGGCAGGCCCAGGCTGCATTTGAACCTGCCAGCTCTGGTGTATGTGGCTGGCACCTTAGCCACTTGAGCCACAGGCGCCAAGCCTATTTTTTTTGAGACAGAGCCTCAAGCTGTCGCCCTGGGTAGAGTGCTGTGGCATCACAGCTCACAGCAACCTTCAATTCCTGGGCTTAAGCGAGTCTCTTGCCTCCGCCTCCCAAGTAGCTGGGACTACAGGCGCCCGCCACAACGCCTGGCCGTTTTTTGGTTGCAGCCATCTTTGTTGTTTGGTGGGCCGGGGGCTGGATTCAAACCCGCAAGTTCAGGTGTACGTGGCTGGTGCCTTAGCCCATTGAACCACAGGGCACCGAGCCATTTTTTAATATTTTTTATTTATTTATTTATTTATTTTGAGACTGTCTCACTTTGTTGTCCTCAGTAGAGTGCTCTGGCAACACAGCTCACAGCAATCTCAAAGTCTTAGGCCCCAAGTGATCTCTTGCTTCAGCCTCCCAAGTAGCTGGGACTACAGGTGCCTGCCACAGTGCATGGCTATTTATTTTGGTGCAGTTGTCATTGTTGTTTAGCTGGCCTGGGCCCGGTTCGAACCTACCAACTTTGGTGTCTGTGACTGGTGCCGTAACTACTGTGCTACAGGCACCGAGCTACATGGCTATTTTTAGAGATTGGGGAAAGGGGGGGTCTTGCTCTGGCTTAGGCTGGTCTTGAACCTATGAGCCACCATGCCTGGCCAAGATTTAGTTTTCTTTTTTGTTTTGTTTTTTTGAGACACAGTCTCAAGCTGTGGCCCTGTGTAGAGTGCTGTGGCGTCATAGCTCACAGCAGCCTCCAACTGGGGCTCAAGCGATCTTCTTGCCTGAGTTTTTCTATTTTTTTTAGTGGAAACTTTTTGCTCAGATTGGTTCGAACTATGAGCTCAAGTTATCCATCGGCCTTGGCCTCCCCAAGTGCTAGGATTCCAGGCATGAGCCACCGTGCCCAGCCTCAAGATTCAGTTCTAAATATAAAACTTTGTCCTCCTCTCCATACAAAGAAATGTAATTATTATTATTCTTTTTTTTTTTCGTAGAAACAGTCTCACTTTATCGCCCTCAGTAGTGCCATAGCGTCATACAGCTCACAGCAACCTCCAGCTTTTGGGCTCTCTTGCCTCAGCCTTCTAAGTAGCTGGGACTTCAGGCACCCTCCTTAGTGTCCGGCTATTTCTTGTTGTTGCAGTTTGGCCAGGGCTGGGTTTGAACCCGCCACTCTCGGTATATTGGGCCGGTGCCCTACTCACTGAGCCAGAGGTGCTGCCTGAAATGTAATCATTATTTCCTCACATAGGTATATACACATAGAAGAAATACACACACATACACCCAAACTCCTTGATGCCGATGGACTTCTCATAGGGTATTAAACATATTGCACTAACCGTTGTCATCTCTAATTAAATGAGATCATCTTTCTGTGATCCTTCTTGACTATTTGATGACTCCTTTTTAAAGCCCAATGATGAGTGAAAATGCCAGTGTCACTTCCCTGGGTCCTATGCCAGCTGCAGCTCAACCATCCAGTACTGGAATTCGGAAACAGTGGCATGAAGATATTACTCAGGATCTTCGAAATCATCTTGTTCACAAACTGTAAGTAATTCATAGATGTGTCTCATTCATAAGATGTCATGTTGATGTGCTTTCAGTCTGCTGGTTGGGGTGAGGGTGATTTATTTTATTTTTTCAGAGTCTCAGTTTGATTCCCTGGGTAGAGTACTGTGATGTCATAGCTCACAGCAACCTGAGACTCCTGGGCTCTAGCGATCCTCTTGCCTCAGCCTCCCAAGAGCTGAGACTACAGGTTTATGCCACTATAACACCTGGCTAGTTTTTTATTTTAATAAAGATGAGGTCTTGCTCTTGCTAGCCTCAAACTCCTGGCTTCAATCAATCCACCTACCTTGACCTCCCAAAATGCTGGCATTACAGGGTTGAGTCACCATGCCCCGCCAGTATGCTGGGCTTTTAAGCACCAGAGGAACGTTCGTTTTCTTTTTGTTTGTTTGTTTTTTTGAGACAGAGCCTCAAGCTGTCACCCTGGATAGAGTGCTATGGCATCACAGCTCATAGCAACCTCCAATTCCTGGGCTCAAGCGAGTCTCCTGCCTCTGCCTCACAAGTAGCTGGGACTACATGCACCTGCCACACGCCCGGCCATTTTTTGGTTGCAGCCGTCATTGTTGTTTGGTGGGCCCGGGCTGGATTCAAACCCGCCAGCCCAGGTATCCGTGGCTGGCGCCTTAGCCCGTTGAGCCACAGGCGCCGAGCCCAATGTTCGTTTTTCTATAGCCTGGCTGTTGCTGTTGATACATGCATCTTACTCTGTTTTCTTTTACTTTTTTTTTGAGACAGAGTCTCAAGCTGTCACCCTAGGTAGACTGCTGTGGCGTTACAGCTCATAGCAACCTCAAACTCTTGGGCTTAAGCGATTCTCTTTCCTCAGCCTCCTGAGTAGCTAGGACTACAGGTGCCTACCACAACACCTTGCTTTTGATTGTAGTTGTCATTATTGTTTGTCAGCTCCCGTGTATGTTGCTGGTGCTCTTGCCGCTGAGCTACAGGCACCGAGCCTTTTTTCTACTTCTCAATTTTTCTTCTTACCATCATTTTTTATTTATTTTTTTTAATTAATTTATTTTTTGAGACAGAGTCTCACTTTGTTGCCCTTGGTAGAGTGCCGTGGCATCATAGTTCATAGCAACCTCCAAACTCTCAGGCTCAAACCATCCTCTTTCCTCAGCTTCTTTTATACTGGGATGACAGGTGCCTGCCACAATGCCTGGTTATTTTTTAGAGATGGGGATCTCACACTTGCACAGGCTGGTCTCCAACCTGTGACTTTGGGCAGTCTGCCTGCCTCAGCTTTGTTACCATCATTTTTAAAAGCAACTTTAGTAGTATGTGAATTGAACTATTCTGTCTAGTGCCAGTTATTAACATACTAACTCATAATTCATGAGAAAGATTAAGGTTCAGGTCATTATAATACGGCAACATTCACACTCTTTTCTGTTATTCTTGGTAAAGCTGGTTAGTGTACTGCCAAATTGAATCTGGTAAAGTGGTCTCTGTCTGGTCTTCTGTTCCTCCATAAGTATACTTAGCAGTTTATGAAATACCTCCAGTCCCATTGGTTGTATAGTTGATATATAGAAGATTCTCCCTCTCAAACTCCATTTTATTTAATCTAAGGAATTCTTGTCAGAAGAATGTGGGAGAGGCATACAGAGTGGTTAAATGTATTGTGTCCATGATCATAAAGGTAGAGAGCTTAGACCTTATTGATGAGAGTTTATTCTGCAAACACATGCAGCATTTTTTCTTGGAATAAGCATTTTCAATTCTTAGGAGAAAGCAATTAATGCCACTGAATAACAAAATTTCCATTATTCTCGTCTGTTTCTTTTTATTGATTGGAACCAAGGGATCTGGTTGTATAGTTTGCCTGAGTTTCATTTAAGGATTTTTTTTTTAATTAGTTAATGGATATGTCCTTTTCTTTCTTTCTTTTTTATTTATTTATTTTTTTTTTTTTTTAGTTTTTGTCCAGAGCTGAATTTGAACCTGCCACCTCTGGCATATGGGGATGGCACCCTACTCCTTTGAGCCATAGGTGCCGCCCAATGGATATGTCCTATGGAATTCTTTAACAATAGTGCTGATAATAATTGCAATTAGATAAGGAAGGAATGCCACAATTAACAGTCGAATACTAATGGCCCGAGTCAGGGACATGTACAAAACCAAAGGATCCCTAACCCTTCCCCCATTCCATTGGTATGTGACTGTTAATGAAATGAACTAATAAGGAATAATTAAGTTGTTACTTTGTTATTTTAGGAACTTTTATATAATGGACAGAAATGATAGATTATTTGGAATTAATTGTCTAATATGACATTAAAAGTGTATTACGTGCCTGTGAGTTTTCTAACTCAAATATTCTAAATCTCTATATATGGGCCAGGCAAGGTGGCTAACACCTGTAATCTTAGCACTTTGGGAGGTTTAGGTAGGAAGATCACTTGAGGCCAGGCATTCAACATCAGCCTGAGTAGTAGAGAGATCCCGTCTCAGAAAAGGATAAAACAAAATTCCATTTCTATCTTCTGCAGTTTTGGGCCAAAGCTGGGTTTGAACCCACCACCTCTGGCATATAGGGCTGGTGCCCTACTCACTTAAGCCACAGGTGCCACCCCATTCCTATCTTCTGATTCTGGTTTGATCAAGTACCATGCAACTAACTGAATGTACAGTGACCAAATTAAAAAAAAACAGTGGCTAAAAATCAATTGTTGAAATTTTTTTTTATAGTGTTTTTTTCTTTTTAGTTTTCAGTATTTTGTAGAGTGTAGTCGCACTAAGAAATTCTTGGAGGGACTTCTTTGTTGTCTGTCAGTGGTCCACATATATTTGTTGTATGTGTACATGCAACTCATTACTGTCTGTTCGCTCCCAGGGATTCTGTGGCAAAGAAAACATACAAGTATCAATGGAAATGAACCCAAACTCTATAAAATAATTTAAGGAGGTGTATTCTGTTTCTTTCTTTTTTTTTTTTTTTCCTAGAGACAGAGTCTCACTTTATCGCCCTGGGTAGAGTGCCATGGCGTCACACTGCTCACAGCAACCTCCAGCTCTTGGGCTTAAGCGATTCTCTTGCCTCAGCCTCCCGAGTAGCTGGGGCTACAGGCGCCTGCCACAGCG
>CAUYON010183228.1:0-23467 GCA_963573935.1 Arctocebus calabarensis | reverse complement strand
GAGTATTAATGTCTTTATATAGTGATCAAGGAAATGCCATGAAGGATATCTGTAACAGTATGATCAAAATATTTCTGAATGTATATGAATTGTGCCCTGTGATTGCACCAATGTACATAATTATGATTCAATAAAATTATTTTTTAAAAATCCAATATAACTTGATCAAGTCTACTAAATATTATTGTATCCATACAAGTTTGCCTTTAATTATTATTTGCCCTGAGTATCTGTTCCATCTTACAATCAGTTTTTCAGGATTCTTAATATCTATTTATTTCAGCTCATCTTTGTAAGTGTTGGGTGAAAGTGCATATTTTTCTGACCAAAACATTAGTTGCATTTTAAAACAATTTATATAATAAATTAGAGCATTTAGATTAGTTATATTTAATATGATTATTGACATGGTAGGTTTTGTAACTATTATCAGAGGCTCCTCACATTTGACAGATAAGTTGCTTCAAATAGAAAACTAAAGCATTACTAAGTTCTTGCATAATATCTAAAATCATGTCAAGAAAGAGCATGATAGGTTCGGTGCTTATAGCTCAGAGGCTAGGGTGCCAGTCACATACACTGGAGCCGGAGGGTTCCAACCAGGCCTGCCAAACAATAATGATAACTACAACAACAAAATGGTCAGGCATTGTGGCAGGTGCCTGTAGTCCAGCTATTTCGGAGGCTGAGACAACAAAGTCGCTTCAGCCCAAGTGTTTGAGGTTGCTGTGATCTGTGACGTCACAGTGCTCTACTGAGGGCTACGCAGTGAGACTCTGTCTCAAAAAAGAAAACGAAAAAGATTCTGATAAAGCCTGCTTACTTTTCAAGAAATGTAAAATATAAATTCAAGTCATCACACTTTTAATTCCTTGGCCAATAATCAAGTTTTAAATTTAGGTGTATATGTGTGCATATAATTAAGCATTTATCTGTATATACATCCATATGCTTCATTAGGTAAGGATTTCAAAGAGTGCTAATGAATGCCAATAGAATGCACATAAACCTTGCAGTACTGTTGATTAAGGTTTATTTGTTATCAAGATACACATTTATCACTTCTATTACTACTAAAATCCTTCCACTTGGCATTCTGTCACTCATGATGATGAGTGAAAATATGCAACTGACCTGGCAACTAACTAATGAGCAATAAAATGTAAAGATCATTCAAGAGCAATATCTACACTTTTATAGTTTATTTGCATAGAAGACAAACTTGGGGAGCAGTTCAATGCTTGTATACAAACTTTCTAGTGCTTAAGTAAACTATACTTGAAATTCATACACAGGTTATCCATAAAGTCTGTACAATTTAAATGTAAAAGTGCTTTAAATTACACACAGACTTCATGGATACCCTATATAGCATGTGTCTGACTGTCATTAACAGAAGGTGATGTTCTGGAAAGGTAGTTTAAGTAAATATTTTGAATCTCTTGAATACTCTGTGAAAACAGTTTTATATTATTGAGATGGAAATGTTTTGTAAATGGTACGATGTTACACAGCATGTAAGGAGCAGAATCGTTATTCCAATCCGAGTAGTGTAGTTCCAAAGACTGTGCCCCTCGTCAGGAAGCGACGTTGCCTTTCTACATATTCCAGAGGAAGTGCTATGGAGGAGAAGAGCGTGACAGCAAACGTTTTTGGGAGAAGACCACATACACACGGCCAAGCAGCCTCAAAACACAGATGCAAACCAAGAACTTTTGATAAATTATTTAAAGTTATAATCCACATAACAGACAAAATAAGAGTCTATAGAGTCTCAATACAAGATTTAATTCATTAGGTATAACACGGGGCAGAATCAGGGAGAATAGTCAGAAAGACTCAAATTTTAGTGTGTATGAGTAGGGTGAGAAAGTAAATAAATATTTGCAACACATGGAAAGAAAACATGACAAGAGAAAAAAATATTCCATAAGGGGCAGCGCCTGTGGCTCAAAGGAGTAGGGCACTGGCCCCATATGCTGGAGGTGGTGGCTTTAAACCCAGCCCCAGTCAAAAACTGCAAAATAAATAAATAAATAAATAAATAAATAAATAAATTCCATTAAGTACTGATAATTTTTGATACCAATGAATTATAAAACATTGTACCTTCAATCATTTATTTTTGTTGTTGTTGTTTTGTTTATTTGCTTGTTTTAACCTGGTACCTAGAAAAAAAAAAGAGAGAGAAGGGAAGGGAAGGGAGAAAGGAGATAAAAGCACCAGAAAGTGAGACAGAGTTTGTCAATGTAAGTGAAGTTCAAATGTATTTAACATGTTCACAATTCAGATTGTAAAATAATTAAGGGAATCAGTTAAACTTAAGTGCAGAAGTGATTTTAGAGATGCTCTGGATTGAGAAGCATGTGAAAGATTTCTCTAATTCATCAAGGTGGAGGCAGAGAAAACTCTCTAAGGTAAACAGCATGTGAAAGGAGAAGAACTGAATGAACAAATATAGAGACGTGAGAAATTGCGCTATTCATTTTGAAGATTGCATACATGTAAGAATGCATAAAATATTGAACAGAGGTAGAAAATTAATGTAAAAAGGGAAAGTGAGACGAAGTTTCTCACACTGAGCTATTTGAACTTTATACTTAGAGATCAGGGAAGATATTCAGGATTTTGGGGAGTGTCTTGGTCAAGTTTGCTTTTTATATAAAACTCATTCTAGAAGTACACAGGACGCAGTTGAGAGGAAGGAAAAATAATTGAAAGGCTTTTCCTCAAGAATTTATTAATACCTGAGAAGTGGTAAGGATTTGAGCCCAGGCTATAAGAGTTGAAAGGAAAAGATTTGTAAGATGGTGACATGATATAACATGCAAATGAAGAGACACACTGACGCTAAGAATTTAATTTAAGAACATAAATGAAGCCTAGAGTCCCAGCTACTTGGGAGGCAAGAGAATCACTTAAGCCCAAGAGTTTGAGGTTGCTGTGAGTTGTGACGCCATCGCACTCTACTGTGGGTGACATAGTAAGACTCTGTCTCAAAAAAAAAAAAAAAAGAATATAAATGAATAGCAAATGAATCACTCAGAGAATACTAGAAAAAACATTTTCAGAGGATGTCACAAAAAGTCTGATGTGAGACATGAGGAGTTTGATGTATTGATGCTTGAAAACAAACACTTGGTTTGCTTTGTTGATTACTGTGGTTATGAGCCAAAAACTGCCTGCTACACAATAGTGACTTGATACAAATTTACTGAATCAATTAATGTTGAATGAAATAATTTTGAATAAATAAGATACAGTTGTGTTTCTTATGTGTGCGTTGTGTTTGTGGTACAGCTTGCTAATGACATTTGGCTCATTAGATAAAGCTAGCAAAATAGAGAGTGGTTGACTAGGAAATGTTCCTTAGCAGAAGATGTATTGGGACAAAGACAGAGCCTTGAAAATAATATTATAAGATTAAGCATCAAAAGTAAAGAGAAAAAAGGTCCCAGGAGTTATAGAAAATCCAGGAGAATATGATATCCCAGGAATAGAAGAAAAAGTGTTTCAGGAAGGGAGCAGAACAATTACTTCATATCAGAGTGAAAACAAAAACAAAAATCAAAAACAAATCCTGGCCTTTATGTTTGCTAACATGGAAGAAATTCAGGAATTCAGCAAATACAGGATCAGAAATTGTGATGGTATTTTTTTTTAAACAAGTGAACAGTTTATTAAGAATTAAACAAAGGTATGATGTGATACAGTACAAACAAGACACTCAAGATAGGTACTCAAATGAGTACTACTCATTTCACCTCAAAAAAAAAATTACAAGACAAGAGAGAAAGCAATTTCAATGTTATAAAATAAGATATTTCATGCAAAGTCACTCTGCCCCCCCCAAAGCCCAACCTCCCAACAAACAAAAAAATAACTGGGAATACTGCTATGCTAACATATTAACCACAGTATAATCATTCATAGGAAAACAGTAATTAAGCCATTAATTGAATTAAATAACAAAGTTCAAACTGTCATAAACTCATAGACCACAATGATTTTACAAAACAAGCAAGTGGAAAGGAGAGAGCAGACAGAGAAGGAGGGAGGGGGTGAGGGAAAGAAAAAAAAAGAAAAAGACAAGAAAATAGTGACTAACTTTCATATAAATTGGATTCAATTTTGACCAAAGTACATTACTTAAATATTAATTTTTTAATTCAATTTGTCAATATGTTGTTTAGAATATTGCATCCTCATCTATAAGTGAAACATGTTTGTAATTTCCCTTTATTACAATATATTTTCTCCAATTTCAATATCAGGTATATCCAGATCAAGTAGAATGATATTGAAATATTTCTTTTTTTGTTGTTTATAAGATTTCTGTGATGGTATTTTTGGTTTGCATTGCAAAATCCAATGTAATATTCTATGATATATGCTACTTAACAAATATATACTTTATGTTAAAAATAATTCTGTAAGTTTCACTAGGCTAGAGCCAATACAAAAACATGATTTGTCTACAAGGGGGCGGGGCAGAGGTGCGAAACACAGAACTTTTGGAGTTAGAGAAACTTCAATCCAATTTCCACCTCAACTGCTTTCCAGATGTGTAAACTTGGATAGCACAGATCTTTTCTACTTAGTAAAATTGGAAAATACTACATTCTCCTGGGGAAATTTTAAGCATTAAATTAAATAGCAAATATAAACCAACCAGAACAGTGTTTTAAACTTGGGAGATGCTGAATAAAGGGCAGCAGTGTTTATAACTTTTTGCTTATACACGTTCAGTGAGGATTAAATCTGAATGTGAATGTATTCATTCACAAATTCTGAGTACATGATTTAATATTCTAAGAAGAAGGAAGAAAAGAAAGAAAATAAGAAACGCTATGAATTCTTTAAAATATAGGATTGTGTTGTATTGTTAGCTAAAGCCTTACTAAATACTTCATTACCAAAAAGAATGTGAGCCTTCTGAAAGGAAATATTGAACATATTAAAGTACAAGATTCAGCACACAAGGGTAAAAGTTTCTTCACTCACCACCTTCCTCCTTCCTTCATTAATTCTTTCCTTCCTTCTCCCCTGAATCTTTGCTCAATCCAGCCCTATCTTCTCACCCTCTGTGGTCAGATTCTATCATTCCCTTTCCTTTCTCAGAAGAGCACGGTGGATCCCGACGTCCCTTCACATAAATCAGCGCATGTCATCCTGTTTCTTCAGAACGAATATCTTGTAAAACCAAGACACATTTTCTTCATATGTAGCTTTCAAAGAATATCATGTTGAAAGACCCCACTTCAATAGAGTTAGATGAGAATTAATTCCAAAAGACAAATGGACAAAAATTATAATTGTATCACATTAAGAAGTTAAGAAGAATCTTGTAATGGTCACACACAAAAAAATTATTTTAGACTGCTATAGTTTGGCTGTTTGTCCCCTCCTATCTCATGTTGATATTTGATCCCCAGTGTTGACGGTAGGATCTAATGGGAGGTGTGTGGATCAAGGGTTGTTAGACTCTTCATGAATCGATTAAGTTGACTAGGGGAGCAGTTACTGATTTCTCACCCTGTTACTTTTCAAAAATCGCCTGACTTCCCTCCCACCTTTTGCTTCCTCTCCGTCATGGGATCTCAGCATAAGTGGCAACCCTTGCCTGCCTTCTGCCCTGAGTGGAAGTAGCCTGAGGCCCTCACTAGATGCTCAGCCTTGAACATTTCAAGACGTCAGAACCATGAGCTAAATAAACTTGTTCTCTTTATCAGTAACCCAGCCTCAGGGATTCCGTTATAATTAACACAAAAAGGATTAAGATAATCCCAGTCCCTACTGCCACACACAACTAAACAAATGGTTAGCTTGTATAGTATAATTAGATACAACAAACTATAACTGTTTATAGTAAGACTTTTATATAATCAAATTTCTATTCTCTAAAGATCTATTGTGATCTACTCCTTTGCAAGCTTGTATTTGGCTGATTCTCATCCGAGTATTACTGCATTGTTTTAACCCTGGTCCCTGGATATGATATTCTTAAATTGGGATTCTTATTTCTATTTGTAAAAACAAAAATTCCCAGTGTCTGTTTATGAAATATCAACTTTCGCTTTAAGTACAGTTTTTTCAATTGCCTTCCTGAAACATTTTATTCTTTTTTATACATTCTGCAAAAGCCCTGAAATCCATTACATTTTTCCCCAGAATGGCTCTCTATATTGATTGCTCAGAATCTCTGCTTTCTGACCTAAATGTTTCCAGCCTCCAAATGGTGATTTTTTTTTCTTTTGTAAGTTATTGGCGATCATCAGGAAAAGAATTTCAGGACACACCACATAAACCAAGCAAATGACAGCTTTTATTGAAAGCAAAAATACAGTTTCGGGAAAGAAAGTAGGAAAGTTCAAAAAAAAAGAGGCTGCACTAGGAGGAAATGGTTTTAGGTATTTTGTAGTTTTACTAATTGAGGGGAGAAATATTCAATAGCAAGAGGGTAGCTTTTACTAAGCCTTTGAATAGTTATTCCCAGGATTGGGGTCCCACCAATTTTCATACTTCATATAGTTTTAGAACTGTCATGGTGATTTCTAGGGAAGGGAAATCTTGAAACCACGTTGTAAATGACGTTGTAATTAACCAAAGTACACGTAATGTGACAGACCACTTGAACCTGGTTTTTGCAAGTAGTTATCAGCCCCTCTTGTTTAAGGTCATTTACTTTTTCTTTTTTTTTTAGTTAGTGTTAAAACTAACAGCATTTCCCTAATGTACAGCTATGATTCAATAATAATTATAATAAAATAAGGTTATTTACTTAACACCTTCACCCGGTCTTCAAGTCCTCTGCCCTGCCTTCCAGTCCCCTACTCTAGCATATTCTCTGTGCCTTCATGACCTATATTTTATGATTTTTTTTTTCCAAGCACATTGAAGTAATGGGAAATTTTATCCTGCCTTTAGGTATATCTTCTTTATTATGAGCCAAGCTAAGAATGGAATTGGCATTTTGGTAGGATAATGGAAACACAATATCTATCTACTACATAACACTTTAAAGTTCTTCCTTTGATTCCAGTTGTTAAATGTGCTCTCACTTGACTATCTTTAATGCAATATTGATTGAGGCATGTACAAAACAACTGATAAATTATTTTTAACACAGGCCAGATCAGAACAATTAAAAATGAATAAAATAACCTAAAATTTAAAATTTATAGAATATATTTTGGGTATTTTTTTCTCATTAAAAAATGTGTGATTAGGGTGGCACCCATGGCTCAAAGGAGTAGGGCACCGGCCTCATATACCGTAGGTGGTGGGTTCAAACCCAGCCCAAACTGTTAAAAAAAAAAAAGGTATGATTATTCTGGATAGTTTAAAAAGATGCTTTGAAAATGACTTCTAACAAAAGTTACTATACGATACCCAGCACATTATTTAACCTTTTTATAAAAAAGTGAAAATTTATCTGGTGTGACTTAATCTCTACCCAAGATGGACATAACACACAGCCACCCCGGGGTCACTCCCATACCGATTCCGTCCTTCCAACATGAAAGTTTAACACTGAACTTTGATGACTCTTTGTTTCTTCCGTCTGTTTTCCTGTTTTTTATTTTTTGTTGTTGTTTGTTTTTTTATTTCTTCAGCTTGTTTACATGTGCTCTTCTGAAGATTTTGTGTAAATAAGTATTTAACAGTTTGTAAGTTATTTAATTGAAATAAAATTCAACTTCATTATATTAAAACTACTAAAAATGGATGGGTTTAGATGATACAAAATTTGACTCTGAACAAAGAAAGCTTGTTGCAGTCACAGCAACCTGGGACCCAATTTTCTCTGCAAGTTGCACATTTAATTAGAGTGAGAATTCATTACAGTACCTGGGATTATTAAGATGATGCTATGATTCTAAATAGCTGTTGCAGCGCTTTAAAGAACAGTTGGCTGAAATTACAAACACCTGCCTCAATCAGGTCTGTCTTACCAACAAACAGAAATATTCGGAAATGTACTGTTGTGATACTTAATTATTTTGAAAGTCCTCTGCAAAAGTACATATATGAGAGCTTTGTGTAGAGCAACATGGTTTAGAAATGAACATATAAAGGAAGTTTTGCTCAGGTACTACATCTGAGACCTAACAAATAAATTATACTAATATTCAAAAGTTGTTCTTAAATTCTCCTCAGTGTTGCAAATTAAGAATGAAATCATTAGTAAACGATTAACATTTCATATGGAAAATTGGTGTGGCATGAATAGCATAGGAAGTAGAATTATAATTCAATAATTATTGTGATTTTAAAATAGAATAAAACAATTCAACTATATAAATAAAATTATAAAAGAACTTGAAATTACTTAAATGGTTGCTTTAATTTTATCACTTCCTCATCATTCATAGAAAAGCCAATTACCATTTAAATGTCACATTTTTTATCTGTAAATTTAGATAAAAAACAATTCTGAAAAAATTCAGCACATATGTGGTTAATAAAATCAATTTTATTTATTTGTTTTGTTTCCAAATATTACAGGGATACCAATATTTTTGTTACATGGATTGCTTTGTACCTTCCAAGTGTGCTGATCCCCCAGGTCAGTAGGTATTATTTCACCCGTACTCTGATAATGTTAAACCAATATAAAATTTCTACGTAAACTGTATACTACTGCAAACTAACAACTCTTATCTCGATGTTTGTATTCACTTTATAATTCTCTAAAATGTGCATGTCATAAGTGGAATAATAAAAGTTTTATTCTTTCTTATTTTTACATAATTTAAAATAGCATTATGAAGCATGTGTTTTGGTTCCCAGGAAAGTGAAGCTGTATAAAAAGGCATACAGTTTAAAAAGCCAGAATTAAGACATAAATGCATGTATTTCTCTTCAAAGCCAAAGAAATTTTCTCTAGGAGATGGTCTTCTTAGTCATTATTAATTTAAAATAAGAAGGCAGTGTATTGACTGACTGTTATATTTGCTTTGTAATATCTGGAGTGTGCCTGGGTCTCTCTTGCCAAATGGGTCATCAGTCATTCTGGGAATGGCACATAATGACAATGTATGATTCAGTTACCAATTGTCCTGGATGCAACAATCAAGAAATGACATTTCTTAAGGAAAATCCCTTGGCGCCTTGAGATTTTCAAAACTTATCAAAATAAACATTAAAGATGTTTTGTACTGTTTTGCTTTGTTTTACCCTTTTGTAGCTTCATGTACTTTTAGATTGCATCTTGGTTACCTGGATGTGTGAACTCATGGGGATCAATGAAGACCTTAGAGAGGGTTACATGCAACCTTGTCTGCTGCAAATGTCCGATTCCTGACGCTTGAAGAGTACTGTGTTCACACACCAGCTAGTGGCCTTCCCTGACTTTCACCTAAGTCCAGTGATCTGAAATATAATTTTAAAAAGAGTTACATCACAAGGATAAAAAAGATGAATAGATTTCCCTAGAGATTGTCCTCCAGACTCCCACAAAGGTGCAATCATTAGTGCACAGAAAGAGATACATATGTCCATTCTCTTTATTTATAAGAGTACATTTATTCATGATAAAAATGTGATATGCAGGAAATGTAATGCATACTCATTAATCCATTCCACAGTACTCTCTTCTTTACCATTCTGATATCTATCATTTGGCTTAATTTCAATGTGTTTCTACTTGTCTTTGTTATTTAAATGCCTCATTATTCATATCGCCTTACCTAAGTTGTTCACATTACTGTCCATTATACTGTGCATGTATCCAGAGCAGTGTGGAGCTCTGAATCAAGTTCTCATTTTAAATAAAAACAGTTTCAATTTTAAATTATAAACAAATTAGTTTTGTGGAGGAAAGGCTTTAGGCAGTGATGTGATATTGCAAGTTTAAGGAAAGGAGTAGAGAACAAAAGCAATGGGATTGGGAAGTGCAACAATTTAAATAATTATTTGCAAATGCTTCATTCCTGTTTAAATATGAGAGAAAATTAAGACATTTACTTTCAATTGGAATAGCATCTGGCCGGTGTTCCTGACTATAGTGTCGTATAACATATGATGCAAGAAAATAAATAAAAATGTCAAAAACTCTTAACATGCAATGCCAAAATTTGGAGACATTTTTAGTTCATATAAGGCCAATGTAGCATGATTAAGAAATAAGAAAGAGGTAGCTTATTTTGCCATTTGAAAGTTAGAACATCTGGATCTGTAACTTCTACCCTTCCATTCTGTATTTCTCCTGTTTCAAAAACACACAACCTATGAAAGCATAACAAATAACAAAACATAACAATAATGCTACTATTAATATACCTGATTCCCATTTCATTCATTCTTTGATATTCATATCTATTTTTTATTCATTCACGTAGAGACTATAAATCTTAGAAAACTACCTGACTAGAATTATTTTCTATGATAAATATGATACTAGCAAGCAAAGCAAATTTTACCTGGTAGAGACACCATGTATATAGGTTAAGCAATTTCACTCTTAAGTATTTAAAAAACAATAATAAAAATCAAAGCTAAAGATTAAAAAGGAGTAACGTCTGTTCAATATAATAAGGCATACAAAAACAAACAAGTTTAAATAAGTTAGATTTCTATAGCATAAAATGTTATAAACATTTAAAGTATGTTTTTATAAAATGTCATCTTTTCAAATTCATAAAATAACATTATAAAAATACATGAAACTATGTGATAAGATGTAATTTGCTTGTGAATATGTGTTTCTAGAAAAATGTATGGGAAGAAAATGTTTCAAAATTATTAGTTAGTTTGGATGGTGAGATCATAGTATTTATTCATGTTTTACAACTTCCCGGAATTTTACAAATTTTCTTTCCTAATTTTATAATCATAAAATAACCTTTATTAATAAAAACATTTATTATTATTTCATAAAATAAAACAGAAATAAAAGCAAACATCTAAGTATACACACAGTTTGGTGTGAGTCAAATTATTGCAAAATGCTTGATATCAATGGAATAATTTCTAAAGAGTTTCCTCTGAGAAATTTGTGCATAAACAACTTAGACAATAAGACAAGCTCATTTTCAAAAGTGGAAGAAAAATAAATATCAGTTATAAAATCGTTCCTTTTTTAGAGGATAGTCTTAAAAATAATCTCTGATTATGAAGAAATAAGTAAACACTTTTGTATAAATTAAAATTGTATAAATTATACAGAAAATTATAAATTTTGTATAAATTAAAAGTAATCAGTAGAATTAGGAAGAATACCCTTTGAAATATAGGGAATTTTGAAAATAGACAAGGATGCAGAGAAAAGAAAAAATAATAAAAGCGTAAAACAATGTGACAGTTCAATACCATCCAACCTTGTAATGATGATAAATACAAGGTTATTAAATACTGTAATTAAAACCAAGTAACAGATTACATTTAAACCAAAGTAATAGATTAAAAATAAATAAAATAATGATAAAGATAAATCAGCCACATGGACACCTACAGGAAATTTTGGATTGCAACAATTTGAGCCATAATGTCAAAGTACACTTTTTAAATTATTAAAAACATAATCATCATACAAATATTGAGTTAACATAAGGCCAAAATGAAAGTTTATTAAAATCTTTAATAAGGAGCCAGTAAAATGATAAAACTGATCCAAGGAGCATAAATATCGTCAAAAAAGATGAGTAGCTACAAAATGAGTTATTGTTTATGACACAATATATGTGTGTTTCTTTTTATTTGTTTATTTGTTTTTGTCTTTAGAACCTACAAGTTCACCAGGGACTTCTCCTGCCAGATAAACAGCGATAGTAAAAATAGGCATTTTCTAGAGAGTATGTAGTCCTTGAGCCAGGCCTCTATACAATGTCTGAATCTGACACCTAAAGAGTATGCTGCCTCTTTTCCCTCTTTGTTTGCAAGTTTGGGATAACATTTCTCTACCATCCCAAAGTAAATAGCTTGAAATAAATTCTATTAAGTAAAGCCTACTAAATGTATGAGAAAAGGCAAAAGCACAATTGTCGTGGACTACATATTAGATTCGTCCTCAAGGAATTAAGTATGTAACTAAAGAGTAAGCTTATTTAAAAAGTCAGTAAATACTATTACATATATATAAATTTACACATATAAGAATTGATACATACCTATACAATATTTCTTATACATAATCTATATTCTTTATCTCTTTCTGTGTATATGTACACACACATTTTTATACTAACACACAAATATTAATATATAATTTTTACCCTACAGTGAAAGATTAATTATCTTTTAAAAATAATATTTGGTTTTCCTTTAGAGCATGTACTTTAGGTAAACAAAGCATGGTTAACTCAAGATTATTTTTTCAATCTTACGTTTACTTAAGAATTAGGGGCTAGGTCTTCCATCTTTGGCAATAGGTTTTCTGAAGTATTAGTTTTACAACATTGTTACGATTTTCTATTTTACCTTTTATATGTCATTTTTGTGTTTATGATTACAAACTGGACTTACAAAGAAGTAGTTGTAATGAAATCTGCTGCCTTCATCTATGCCTCCTCGATGTGATCAGAGTTTTCAGGGCAGTGTCTTCATCCTGATTCTGTTTTAATTCATGTGGTTATCATAGACTTATTCTATAGAATAAGATCATATATTCTACAATTTATCCATGTTAGAACTCTCACTCTGATTCATATGAATTTAGCACACAGGATTACCCATCAACACAAGGACTTACTTCCCTCTCAAAGTTCCCTCTCACAACTTTAAATTTTATTTTTTTCACTGTCGTGTTGTTTTCCTCTTATCTGTGCAGAGACTCTCTTGACTCTTCAGCATCATTATAAGAAGTATTTGTTAGATTTCTTAAGGATAAAGGAAAAAACTGAAAATCTTTTCTTAGAATGTTTGGACTCTGATTATCCGCAGATTACTGGACTTTAGTGAATCTGGTTGGCATTTTATTGCATATTTTCAACCTGTAATATGATTGAGGTCTTTGTACGTGTTCTTACTGATCTCTTCAGTGGTCATTTTGTGTTTAATAACACAATAAAAGACCAGCTTATCACCTTTCATCCAGTGAGATTTTTGTTCTACTGTCCAAAGCTGCTGATAATTTACCTATATACGCTATCAGTAGCAAAACAAAAAAATTCAGCAATAATCTGGACGTATCAAAATTACTCAAGGAAAATGACCACATAATTCTAGAGTTATTTCTGTGAGTCATTTTATTTTAATTGACTTCAATTTTTAAAGCAGTTTTAGGTTCACAGAAAACTGAAGAGAAGATACAAAGATATTTTCATGTACACATGTGAATAGCTTCTCCCATGGATATCCCCCACCAGAGTGGTACATTAGTTACATTTGAAGAACCTACATTAATAATCGTTATCACCCAAGATACGCAGTTTACATTGCAGTTCACTCTCTTGGTAAACTGCAGCAATGTACATGTATGGCTAGAGTTTATTACAGAAAAATTAAAAAGAAAAAAGTAAAAGCAGTAAGTAAAGTGTATACACTAGGCAAAGTCTAGACTTACCAAGCAAGGTTTACAAGCCCTTCCTCCAGAGGGTACCATAAAGTTCCTTTGTCTCTAGCAGCAAACTATAGGAATTCCTGAAAGATGTGTCTTCCCTGGGAATCCTGCTTAAGTCTACATGTCTGAGGATTTAAGGGAGAACTGCCCAGGGAACCACATTCCTATTAACAGACATGGTCATTGAAACTCAGCACTCAGTACAGAACCCCTACATATTCAACCTTTCCTCACATATTTTATCCCTAAGCAAACATAGGAAGCACTTCACAGCATTTTCAGTGTTGGAAAAGGGAGCCAGTATCAAGGAGTGTCAAGGTGAAACGTGCGAGAAGGTATATGAAGAACACAGAGCTAGTTTGAAGATGAAAATTATATTCTGAAAAAATATTGCTATATAAATTAACAGTTGAAAGATCAATGTTTCATCAGGGAAAAAAAAATCCTGCATATTACATCAGTAGTAATGAAAACACAAGGAGTGATGCTTATGCTCTTTTGGTAGGAAGGATGAGATGGTGGTTGAGGCTGTCTTGTCTCAACTGGTCTTCGAGGCACAAGACCCGGCATCTGATAACCAGCCTATTTCTAAGCTCTGAGATATTATCCATCATCATTTTAGGTGGTTAAAGATAAAATGCACGAGCATACAGTAAGTGAAAAATCATTAGTCTTGTTTCCATTGAAATCTGTTTGTTAGATCCTCCCTTATATGCCAGCTAGCTAACATAGTCCAATACATGAAGAAAACTACAAAAATAGGTTTTGAAATAAAAGATTATGTAAAAAGAAACCTGAAACTCAGAGCCTCCTCAGGGAAAATAGAGTGGAATATTTGAGCGAATCTGTGAGAGGTCATTGTATTCTGGCCGGAAGCATTTAAAGTAGGATATAAACTGATTTGATCAATTTCCTACATAAATGACTTATGCCAAATAGAGATTTTGTTTAGATTTCAAACATATCAATAACATTTTCTTATGAGTCAAGTCATTTATTCACTAATGACCAACAAATTCATCCAACAAATGACCTTATACTACGTACTGGGTGCGTAATCATTTATGAGCCCAGCAAATCTCTACTTGGGTCATTCTTTACACCTAATACTAAGAATTAGGTAAATAATAAATAATTATTGAGTGTTAACAAAATAATAAAAACAGGTGAAAGTGTAGAAAAGTGGGGGGGTACTTCACACAGCGGGTCAGGGAACCCACTATAAATGTCACAAGACAGGGAAAGTAAAGACGTGATGACAAAGTGAAGAAAGTGTTTTGATATCTGGGAGAAGACCGTTCCACAGTGAAGACCAACAGCGCAGTGGCCCAGGGACACTTGCTTGCTTAGATGTTATAGAAAAGAATGAGATGAGTTTGCCTGATATAGAGGTGAAATTTGTATTTAGAGAAGCTCTTGGAGAGAGAACAGATTCTTATTTTCATTTTAAGTTTTAGTAGAGTACACATGTGGCAGAACATTTCTTTTGTTTGAAAAGAATAACTGTTATGGGTGGAATTTGTTCCTCTAAAAGTCATATGTGGAGACCCTAAAACCCAGTAACTCAGACCATCACTCTATTTAGAAATAAAGCCTTTAATGAGGTAATGAAGGTAAATTGGGGTCATATAGGTTAGTCTCTGACTGGTGTTTATATGAAAAGTGGAAATTCAGACACAGAGACACAGGGACAGGTCACACAGAGACGGACCTCTGGACGGCCAGAGAGAAGACAGCCGTTCCCCAACCCGGAGAAGGTCCTCACCAGAAACCAGACATGCTGCTGCTTTGATCCTGAACTGGCTTTGAGAACTGGGAGATGGTAAGTTTTGTTTGTTGAAGCCATTCAATCTGTGGTGTTTTGTTATGACAGTTCTACAAAACCAAGGCAGTGACTCTGGTCAGTATGTGGAGAACAGGTCTAAAGAAGGTAATTTTAGAGGTAGTGCCGGAGTGAGATGAGGTGAAGTGGGCTAGAGAGGCAGTGGCAAATGTGCAGAGGATATATAAAATATACACCTAAATAAATAAATAAATATATATATATACCCATAACTACTACGTATTATGTGATTATATATTTTATATATGTATATAATTTCCATATATAAGGTAACAATAATGTATAAACAGAAATTAGAGCCATAAGTTTCTTTGGAAAATTGAATGCAGGTTATTGAATGCTTCAAAAAAAGAATAACTCAAAATTTTTACATATGGCCATATTCCATTTTGAGTCTATGCTGAACCAGGATTATCTTTCTGGTCCATAATATATTTTAACAAGCACTACCCTTGTTCTACCATTTATTTCTATATAATATGAATTTCACACTGTGCATTAAATTAGAAACCAAATAACTTAGTATTAGATTTATTTAATCTCACCTCTGCACCGTGAAGTTATTAGACAGCCCAATTAGAAATATATCCATGAGTGACAGTTTGGCAAAGCCCTTTTCTGTTTTCAAAAGTCTGGATGAATTCCAGAAATCAATGTGAAAATTAATTGCTTACAGTTTCTGGCACAAGTCTTCTCATCAGCCCTGATTTTTTGAAAAACCATCATAACCAGGCCCTGCTTGCCAGTGCAAGGTTCCTGACAGTTTTGCAATTAGAGAGGATGGGGGTGGGGTGGGGGAGGGATGATTCGTTTATCTTAGAAGTCAATATTTGGTGTGCAAATTATATGCAGAGGCAAGTTTAGTGCTTTAAAAAGAATTGTTTAATAATCTATCATTTAATGTTCCTGTGATTCATTTTTGCACCTATAAAGGACAAACCTGAAAATAATTAGACAAATAATTCTGAGCCTAGCCTTTTTTAATATGTTTTCACAATATTGTGCTTGTAACTTAATCATTCCAAAGATTATGGAAAATGGATTTTTTATGAAAATAAGTTATCTGGTGATCATAAATAGTGTTTGGATAGTTAAGAAATTGATGATACCTAAGGTATTGCATGTGGTGAACTTTAACTCAAAGTAGTAATGGAAAACATTACCTTATTCTCTGCAGGATTTAGAAAATACTCTGTGCTATAAAGAAACAAAGACAGAAGGTTTGCATATTACCATATTAGCTTTAAATTATTTGTAAAATGTTAACTTTACTATTTCATTATTCCATATGAACTTTCAATTAATTTGTTTACACAACCAACTGACATGTTGTACACAAATATTATTTTTCAAATAATTAAATTTATTTAATGTCTGTTCTCTTACACACACACAGACATATACATGCACTCCAATTTTCAGCCTTAACTCTGATATGCATTATCACTTAGCTTTATTTTTCTGTATCTCAGGTTAATTTTATTTTGCATCACCTTTTTATCAAGGTAGGAGAAAGTTAACCTTAGCTCATATGATGCTTGTTCTATTCGAGACAAAAGTAAAAAGTTGCAGAGCTGAGTGCGAATGCTGAGAGGTCAGTACGTAGTAATGTTTGGAAGCACCTGCAGTTCTGGTATCATTGGTCTGTATACATCTTAGCCAAACCATTGAGATGCATCATTAGATCCATTTATTTGTTTCTAATTTGAACGTGAACGTGTTCTTCAGTACTGTCTGTAAACACTCAGGTCCAGCAGCTCTTTCCCATTGTCTCTTGCTGTGGTTGAGAATCATCTGGAACGTTTTTTTCCTTGTTCTGAGAAGCTCTGTATAGCCCAGAATGCCTTGGTACATAAATGCCACTGTTTGTCTTTGCTTTAGTTTTTAATCAATGCCTATTAATCATTAAATCCTGCAATTTCTCTACTAGGTATCTACCTAGATGATCAAAAATCATTTTACAACAAAGATATTTACACCAGAGTGTTTATTGCAGCCCAGTTCATAATAGCCAAGACACGGAAACAGCTCAAGTGCCCATCAACCCATGAATGGATTAACAAATTGTGGTCTATGCACACCATGGAATACTCTGCAGCCATAAAAAAGATGGGGACTTCACATCTTTTATGTTTACCTGGATGGCACTGGAACATATTATTCTTAGTAAGGTATCTCAAGAATGGGGAAAAAAGTATTCAATGTATTCAGTACAACTATCAAATCAATATATAACCACCTACACACTCATATGAATGGCAAAACATAACTGTAGTCCAGAAAGCAGGAGGGAAGTATGGTGGGGAGGCTGGGAGGAGGCAGGGTTTTTCAGGGGATCTCACCTAATGTGCATAGTGCAATAGTACATTTCAAAACTATTAAGAAAAGAGAGGTCGGCACCTGTGGCTCAATTCACTAAGGCACCAGCCACATACACCACCTGAACTAGCAGTTTCGAATCCACCCTGGTCCCATCAAACAACAATGATGGCTGCAACCAAAAATTAGCCAGGCATTGTGGCTTGTGCCTGTAATCCCAGTTACTTGGGAGGCGGAGGCAGGAGACTTGCTTGAGCCCAGGAATTGGAGGTTGCTGTGAGCTGTGATGCCACAGCACTCTATCCAGGGTGACAGCTTGAGGATCTGTCTCAAAAGAAAAAAAAAGAAAAGAAAAGAGTATAATTGTTTTACCACAACAAATAAGTCAGCGAGGTGATGGATGTATTAATGTGTTCAATGTCAGCACTTCACAGTGTATATCAAATCAGTCCACTGTACCCCATAAATGCATCAATGTGCACAGTTATTTAATAAAGAAAAAAGGATAAATAAAAAAATGAAAAGGTAGCACAGAACTTCTCTCCTTTTAGATACAGTATCTTCTTTGGAATAGAGAAATAGACTGCTCTATTATTTGCCACTTCTTTAGTTTTTATCCAGGGAAAATATATGTCTGTTCTTCAAAGACTTCAAAGGAAGTCTTCACACTTCCAACATTCCCACTATTCTCCTTGGATATCTGTTAATCCTTTAGACTATGACAAGACTCTATCAAAATGCTTAGCTTATGAAAATCAAAAGTTCCTAAATTGTGTACTTTCATTGATTTTTGTGTTTTTTAAGCCAAGCATGAAACAAAGTTTATTGAGAAAGATGTGTTTACAGAGTGGCAAGGGTGGCTCCTGTGGCTCAGTGAGTAGGGTGCCAGCCCTGACTACAGAAGGTGGTGAGTTCAAACCCGGCCAAACTGCAACAAAAGAGTAAGAGCAAGGTATAGGCATCCAGAGCAAGATAGGATCAGCACAGGCAGTGCAGGGGCCCCCACTGTCACAACAGAGAAAAGCCTTAAGAAGAGTTAGTTGGTTTTGGTTACACAATTCCCTGAGCAGTGAATGTTCTAAATGCTTGAGTCCTAAGAGAATTGGGACAGAATCCTAAATCTTAATAGAATTGAGGGGAAGATGTGAAAATTAAAATGGAAAAAGAAATAAAAAACCCTGCCACATCAAAGGGGTCAATACAGCAGATAAGAAAAGAAGGGTGTCTGGGAAGTGTAAGAACAACCACTGAGTGTGGCATTTATCCAGGAGGCTGTTTGAAAAGACAGTGGCTAAAATGAAATTGTTTACTTTATCTTATGGAGTCTAATTTATTCAAAATGCTTGAAATGTATACGTCATACATATGTGATATGCATTTGCTTTTACTAATTATCACGTATGATTCCTGATGTATAATATTATATATTGTAAAACAAATACTATTTTAAAAACTTACAAGGGTGTCAATCTCCCCCTCCCCCTAGTATTCTCAGATGAAAAAGAATTTGTCTCAGCCATTTCCCAGGGCAGTTCTCCCCAGTAGCTGTTTCCCTGTGTCATTCTTATCTCCCCAGTGTTCACTCTGCTGCTGAGCATGGCTGGAAACATCAAAAGGATATTATCCTTCTCAGGGCCGGCCTTGTCATTGTAGCTTAAATAGAGAAATGAATATTTGGTCGGTCATCATTTATGTCACTGCCTTGTACTATTTTTGCTCCTCATTCCATTATTCAAGACTTTCCAGCATATACCAGATTTTACCAAATGTTTGAGAAGGTGAATCCATATTATTATGCAACAGGAAAAATGTTCTAAGTGAACATCATATATCTTTAATATTAATGAAAAGTTGCTTGTCATCCTCTCCCAAAGAAACTCTGTAATTGCTGGCACTTGACATCATCGCCTAGTCTGTCTTTCCTCCATTGGGTTTACATTCCTTTTCCTCTCTTCTCTGCGTACTCCTGCTTCAAAAACAACTGTTTCTCATTTACTGTGTGAAAACTCCATGATTGAACTAATGTACACAGCTATGATTCAATTAAAAATATGTATATATAAAATAAAAACAACTGTTTCATGTGGAGAGCAATTTACCTGTGTAACTTTATCCCCCTTGTCTCTTTTTAATCTGTATCCTATAGTATTTACTTTCTAGTAGCTTCTATAAATTTTTTGAACCAAAAGTTCAAGATATTTATACATGCATTATATGTGTATGTACATATATCTATACAATGTTAATCTAGATACAAGTATAAAGTGGGAAATTGCTTTTATCTTACATCATGATTCCTATTTTTATTTCTTTATGAATTTCCTCATTTTACCTTGACCAGCAGCAGTTACTTTATATACAGTAGAAATATTACTAGCATAGATAATATTTTTAATAAAAAGGTCTTTAACACATGCATTTTACAGAACATAGATTGAAATTTTTTAGAGCAGAGATCAGAATTCACACATGAAACAGATGTTGACATAAAAAGTGCATAAATGACGAGAGTTTAGTGAAATGCTAATGTCTACGAAAATGTAGACCAGGTTAAGAAAAACTAACAAGGAATTGTGAATTGCAGCACAGCTAGAAGTAACATTCCGTAGGCTGACCGGGTCTGGGGAGATAGTGGTTGTTAAATCTGATTGATATAGATATTAAAAAAACAAATATGATGAGCAACCTCTGCCAAACTACAGCCAAAAAGAGATTGAAGTAAGCCAGGATATAAACACCCCGTCTTCTTTCTCCATCTGTTCTTCAACCCCTTCCAGTGATTCCCATTGGACAAATCTCCTGAAAGGTAAAGATTAAGGGGCCTTTTACCGGCCAGTTGTTATCCCTGAGAAGTAAGTGTTTTAGTGCTGGTAGCAGGAGAGAGAGGAAACAAGTGCGTGGAGGGAGAAATCGAGAATAACATTCACAGTCTTTTCACCTCTTTGTCCCCTTGACATCGACTCACCTGGGATGTTTGCATGAAAGGCCCAAGTAAGGTAGCAGAACAAAGGAACTGAGGATAAAACGTGTTTGCTTTCTGTAGCTTTGTAATTAGGGCAGGTAAACAATCTTTCTTATACCATTTATTCTGTGTTTCCCTTTCTCTCTAACCGTTGGACATTTCTATGTGGAGAGTTAACCTGACACAAACCTTCCTTTGCATGGGTACATTTCTTTGTGCTCCTGTTCCCAGCTCAAAGAGGCAGAGCTAGTGTGAGAGCTGGATTAGAACTGAAGGTCGAAATCATGACTTCATTTTCATTTTTTAGTGTTCACAAGCATACAATATATAGTTTTATAAAATTCATGAACGAAACCACACTACATTTAAGCTATGATATTTATAAGACAAAGAGTAACAATCTTATATTAAAATGTAACTATTATTGATTGCACCATGTTTTTTCAGTAACCACAGAACTTGACCTCTGACAAATGTTTGCAAAAATGTATTTTAGCTGGAACTACATGTCATTTCCTGACAGGACTTACATATGGTAAAGCTTTCCTGTAGGATAAACTATCAGAGCTACTCAAAGAAGATAGCTAGTAATCTGTTTAAATTATATATGTTTTCAATTATTGGTTAAAAATTAAAAAAAATTTAAATTTAAATTGCACAAATGTAATTAGTTTTAATAAAAATTATGAAGTGACATGATTATCAAGTGATTACTTACTATTTTAAAAAGACTTTTGCAAACATTTATGATAAAAGGAGAGTCTCGAAGGATATTTGGATTGTACAAAGTCAGTTGAATCGGGGGACATGAAAGGACATGTTATGTCAAAATAAAAATAACCTTCCAAAGAGGACAATAGGGAGCTGTCCATTTCTTTTACTCTTTCATTTTTCTTTGGTGATTTAACCTTCTGTTAGTTTATCTCTGTATTTTGGATTATAATAGCTTAGTGGAAAAGTACACTCTTCTCTTGTGTTGTCTAGTGTTTATTTTTTGTTGTTGTTGTTTTCCCAAGTTAACCCACCCAGGTATTAAATACCTTTTATTCTTTAAAAATCATCTTTTAAAGCTTAAATTGTTTACTATCACAAAAGGGGGTTTTATTTATCTCAAACGTCCAATCAAAAGAACAGAAAATGTTTTTGTGCATTAGAGACAAAAATCACAAAGCCAAACATATGTTTGAATGGATGCCAGTGAGCCAAGTCAATATCGATAATCTTACCTCCACACTTGAAGTGTTTCTTGGCCGACCTGATACCATGCATACTGGCTGTGCATTCCGAAGAATCTAAACACCAGATTTGGGTAGGACGTGTTACAGCTTTGATTTTGCTTTTGGCAGTTTTTCCTCTGACAAAACAAATAGTAAAAGCAAGTTATTTTAAATGGAATAAGAGTAGCTTACCTATATTTGATTGTATAATGAGACTCCCAAAATATTAATGGCTCTGAGAATTTTGATTCTTATTTTTTAGCAAGGCGTAACCTATCTTCGTAATGCTATTGTGTGTTTATGCTAACACCAAAATAGACTCATTGATTTTCCATCTTGCCGATTCATGGAATCTGAGGTTTGAAAGACCACAACAAACATGTAGCCAAGAGTAAGCCTAATAAAATGTAAAATACAGTCCAAAAATATGTGTAGCTATGGTTAAAGTTCCATTTTATTCTAATTTTTAGAGGAATCCAAGTTTTTTGACCCATTTACTATAGCATGCTCATTAGTGACATATGTGAATAAATATATTTGTAAAAACAGACATACTTTTGCAATATTTCTTTTGGCTAGAAATTGTATTTGAAGTATAGCTTTTTAGAAATCATGCATAGAAATATTAAAATTGCAGTATTACAAAAACTAAAATGTATTTGTTTTTCCATTCCTGCAATACCTCACTTAGAATTGTGGTCTCCAGTCCATCCAGGTTAATACAAGAGGTATCAGTTTACCAATTTTTATTTTACGGCTGAGTAGCACTCCATGGTCTACACATACCACATTTATTAATCCACTCAGGTATTGATGGGCACTGGGGTCGTTTCCACATCTTTGCAATTGTGAATTGTGCTGTCATCAACATTGGTGGGCAACAAAACTGTTTATACTCCCATAAGGTCCTGATATTAAAAAAAAAAAAAAAAACCTAAAGAGGGTAAGGAATTAGGCATGGTCCTTTAAGACATTGCAATGGTGTTGGGTCATATGACTTATTATGGCCTCATATAACAAAGGTTTGAAGATGTTTAATCCTGTGGCTCAAAGGAGTAGGACACCAGCCCCATATACTAGAGGTGGTGGGTTAAAACCTAGCCGGGGCCAAAAGCTGCAAAAAAAAAAAAAAGAAAAAGTTTAATTAAAGCTATTTTCCTTCTTATACCAATCACAGAGAATCAATTACTTTTATTTAAGTTTTTTGAGCAATACTGACAAAGTTAATTTTTTCTTACAGGAAAAAAAATCTTTCATAATACAGGAAAAAAAATCTTTCATAATCATCAAATTTCTGGATACTTGGTTCCTATTACCAATAACTTGGCATAAGAATATTATTGCTAATAAATTGAAATATATATATATATGTGTGTGTGTGTACAAACACACATTACATACTCACTGCCACTTTCTTAGCAATAGATTTTTGTTTGGAAATTTATTTATTTATTTAGTAGAGACAGAGTCTCACTTTGTTGCCTTTGGTAGAGTGTTGTGGTGTCACAGGTCACAGCAACGTCCAGCTCCTGGGCTTAGGCAATTCTCTTGTCTCAGCCTCCCGGGTAGCTGGGATTACAGGTGCCTGCCACAACACCCGGCTATTTTTTGTTGCAGTTTAGCCA
>CAUYON010183226.1:0-13273 GCA_963573935.1 Arctocebus calabarensis | reverse complement strand
TATAGTGATCAAGAAAATGCCATGAAGGCTATCTGTAACAGTACGATCAAAACATTTCTGAATGTATATGAATCGTGCCCTATGATTGCACCAATGTACAGAATTATGATTCAATAAAATTATAAAAAAAAAAGAAATATATGCACATATTAAGTTGTATATTGGTATTTCAGGATATAATTTAAATGTAATTCTCAAAATATAATTGTGCAATTGTTTCCAATTTATTTTTAAATGTTTATATGATGATTCATAGTGGCACATAATTGTACATGGTTATGATATACATCGTGATGTTTCAATGCAAGTGTATATAGTATAATGATAAAATTTGAGTAATTAACACATCACTTTAAACATTGTCATGAGAATAATTAAAATTTCTTTTGGCTATTTTAAAATATGCAAAACCTTGCTATTTGCTATGGTTATCTTGCAATTTGAAAGAACACCTAAACATATTTTTCCCAAATATGATTTGTTTTATTAATTTAATAGAGATAGCTATCTAACCAACTACACATGCATACACACACATACACATATATACCCATAAGATGTTTGTATACAAAATAAAATGAATAGTGCATAATTTCTCCAACAATATATATTTAATCCGGTTTTAAATAAGATTCAAAGTTTAACTTGAAATTGAGGCTAACATTTGTGGAAAAGTTACTGGTGAAAATAAAACTTTAATTAGCTTGTTACTTCTGTATCTGTTAAGATGAAAGAAACAGCAAAGTGATTTGATGGTGTGTCACTGATATCAAAGTGAAAAATAAAAGTTCTGCAAATTACTTCTAATTTAAAGAGATTTAAAGAACTGTATCACATTCTAAAGAGTTCAAATCAGAGTTCTGGCTCTAGGTGTTTTGTTAAGTTCATATACACTAAAGGTGTGTAAAATTAATATACTATCAATTATTTTTGCAGAGAAAAACAGAAGGATGAAAATATGCACGTTGATTGGGGAAGTTAATTAGTTAAATTTGGTTTCTTCTTAATTATTTGAATGCCAAGTGGGAAAGAAGACTCTGAACTCAAAATTAAGGACAATCTGTCATTTCTGTTGATTATGAAAAGTTAAAGACTTTTATAAAAAATAACTTTTCACTCTGGTGAGAAAGATATTAATTTCACATATTTATAATAAAACATTTTACTGACTGTGCCTCCTAATGGGCTTGAAACTTTTCCCATTTTAACATAAAGAAAATTATGAGTGCTTAGTTTCATCTTTACATATGACTAATTTCCACATTTCATTAATTAAATTACTGACAGAATTAACATTAGACCAGTTTGACTGAAATAAATTTCAAGATTTTATTATCAGAATAACAAAATAGGAAGTTTATATATTTAGTGAAGATTTACTGAAGAAAATGATATTTTCTCTCTGGTCACTCTCTTCATTTGTAGCCATATTCTTTAGAAAATGCATCAAAAAGTAACTGTCAAAACCTTTTCCCAAGTATAACAGTCGCAGCTCGTCCTGATAAGCACTGGACACTATTCTAGTCTACTTAAGCAGAAAATAAATGTGTAAAGGATATTAAATAAGTAGAGAATCTCTGCAAATCCAGGGAATAAGGTTTGTAGGATGCATAGCCATCAACTGTGGTCAGATGATGCCACAGGGGACGCCTCTGACCCCTCTCACTCTTCAAGGTGAAGTCTATCTGACCTCCTTCCACCGTGCTTGGATGCTGTGTAGGTCATACCTCCTTTTCTGGTACCTCTCCCTTGCAAACTGAAATCTCTAACATGGGCTTCTATTCAGGTGGATGCGGGCCACCTGTCTGTGCCTTTTGTTCCTGGTGGTCTGTGAAAGCAAATGCACAGTATCTCTTTTGATGTGAGACACAAGATGGAAACAATTCAAATGGCCATAGAATTAAAGACACCCTTCTCTTTGAAAAAGTAAAACTTTACTGTTAAACAGACAGTCATGGTGTTTTATTCTAGGTATTTCTTTTGTGAACCAGGTAATTGTCCAATTTAATTAGAGTTTATAGAGTATATGAAAAGGAAGAAAGTCTCAGGGCTAATGCAGCCATTCAAAATGTAGTAAAAATATACTCCACTCTATGGATGTATATTATTTTACATAAAAATATTAGTGTGAAAGAAGATGAATAGTTTTATTTTTTTCTTTCTTTGGTCCAATTGCAGTTTAACATGATATTTATAGAAATGAAACGAGTTAAATTGCTTTGTATTCTAAATCCAATGAGGCACTTTACTAGCTCTGCGACTTGGGGCAATATACCCAGCTATTCTGAGGTGTAGTTTTAGGATTTATAGGTTATAATAATAATAATACTTACTCTCCTGTTATTTTACTTGATGATAGAGTGTAGAGAAAAGCCTTCGTACAAGGCCTTGCTTATTAGGAATCCAGCAAACCAAGACCACAGGAGAAGCAAGGAAAGCAAAAGTGCAAATGTGCGATGAGTTTGTGATTCAGAGGACAGCAGGTTCAGGATATGAGGCCTGACAATTAAGTTAGCAAACTCATGCTAGAGAAAATGCTACCAACCTCGTTGCTGAATATCACTACGGTCATCTTTGCAGCACTCCCGCTGGCCACCTGGTGACGGTAGTGATACTCAGCATGAGATATACCTCATTTTTTCTAGGTCAAGTTCATGAACTTGTCACACCTCGTATGCTTGACTGACCTTTCTGCAAGATGTCAAAGAGCAGTAAGAGTTTCACACTTAACTCATCTAAAAAATTTATTTTAGAAAATGGAGAGACCGTCAGTTGCATACAAGTGTAATTTTTTTAATTGATGTCATGTGGCTTCACAGTCATGACTCCCCTTGTGTGCAATTACAAAATACCCTAATATACCTGTGTGTACTGCAGAATCCTCCTGGACTGCGTGTTCAAATAATCTCAATGTCTAGAATGCAGAAAGTTAGCTCTGTTGTATCTTAGATATTGGATGAGCACGTCCTTCACAAATTATGATTAGACATAAAGACATATTAATAACAATTTTGAGGAAAATAAAGGACAAGAAGGACAAAAAAGAATAACTTGGTATCAGTGGTATAAGGCAGTCAAAAATAACTATGGGAAAATCATGAGATTTTTGTTTAATAATATAGAAAAATAATTTTGAGGAAGTTCAGCCAGGCATTGTGTGTATTTATTCAAGAGAATCTATAATATTTCTAAAGAATATGGGCAAATACTAAAAGTATAAATAATTTCAAGAGCACATATAATGATGAGAAGGAGATATTTCGTGTAGGCTATTGTATAAAAAAGTGATTCCTGAGTATACTTCGTCAGTTACAAGGATGTGAAGGTAAAAAAAATATTGGCGGAATGCAGAGTTTGAAGGATTCAGTACTAGGAGAGCTTCTTTGTAGTTGAGGTTCTCCAACAAGTTTGGTATTTTACCTTGATAAAAATCAATTAGATACTTTATGCCTTACTTTCTTTACCTATGAATTCAAGTAATTTCTCATGTTGATCTCAAATGAATTTATTCTTTCATATTTTTATTAACTCAGTAACTTGTTTTTGGATCTTAAATTCTAACAGCAAAACAGCCCAACAAACTGGTAAACCATGGCAGAAAGAACATAAATGCAGATTGTGGAAAGTAATATTTCAGGTTAAGTAATGAATCAGATGGAGGTGGCAGATAAACCCAAAGAAGAGACTATTTCAAGAAGCCAAAATCTCAATGGCAAATGTGCTGAGGTGGGAAGAACCTACCCTATTTGAACAGTGTGAGAAGGATGACAAGGGCTTACTGACTAAGCAGGACAAGGAAATTTTGGAGAGTAAGCAGACATTATATTGTATATTTTTTAATCCAAGTACAAAGAGAATTTTCTGGAGGATTAACATACAGAAGTGAAATGATTGGATTTATAGTTTAAAGTCATTCCCTGGTTGCAGTGTGGAAATGGGTAATAGGATATACAAAAATGAATGAAGATAAATTTTTTAAAAGGGTAATTATGTGAAGAGTGACAGAGACCTGGACTAGCGCAGGAGCAAAAGTGAGGATGTGTCTGAGACAAATGCATTTCTTTATAACTTAGACAATAGTCGAATAGACATCTATTCTTTTCCAGACAGTTTTAACAGCCTTGAATTTAAAACAATGCATGTTTTTGGACATGGAGTGTCACACAGATCTTTACTCACCTTAAAGACAGACATGTACCAGCTGCAGAGAATGTTGTCAGGTGACAGCCTTCACCTGTAGCCTGTCCATAATTTAGCTCAGATGCAAGGAGTTACCTCCCCCAAGGCTATACTCTTCCAGAGTTGGCCCACATAATTAATTGACTCATAGGCATAAAATGTGGATATTTTAACCAAATACCCCAAAAGTCTGATGTTCAGTTTCAGTTCCAACGCTCCCGTGGGTTTGGCTGAGGCTACTGGGCCTCCGTGATGGGCTGAAGTTCCTTCCCTCTTTGTTCAGAGCTACTATCCCCCCTCCACCAAAGATGTTGGTCCCCAGGGCATTCTCTAATAAGTATCCTGGACGCTAGTCCTCTGTCATCATCTTTTCCAGAATACCCAAGCTGTGACCAGTTACATAGGGTCACACATAATTAAGGAAAGAAGGATAGTTTATAGGTGCCTCACCCTAACCTGTGTGACTGCACCATTTAGTGAGATGAAGAAGATGGTGGAGAGATGAATGTGGTAGGTAGCCACTCCAACTCTGAGCTTCATGCACATTGAATGTGAGCTGGGTTTACCGCATGTCATTATAGAAGCTAATTTGGCTGTTCTAGCTATGAGTCTACATGTCATGAGATATATCACAATAAGGTTAAAAGTTTGAGAATTTCTAGAATTCAGAGAGCAAGCATGATAAAGTTACAGATGTTATCACTCAGGAAGTATGTGCAGGTAAAGCTGATAAGAAGTGCAAAGAATAAATCCAATGCTAAACTGATGTTTAGAGAGAAAGAGGTACTTTCTGTATCAGTTCTGATATTAAAGAACTTAGAAATTGTTAACCCTCTCCTAACAAAAAGAAAAGTCTGGGAAAACCGATAAGCATTTATTTTTCTCAGGCCTGTGAGAGAATTGAGATCTGAGGGAAACCCCCATTCCAAAAATATAGAAAGAAAACAAAATACATCTAGATATAGCAATTGCTTAAATGGATAAATTGCTGGAGGCTGAGTATGGATTAAAGTATTAGTAAGAAACTCCTGGAGAGCACCCCATATTTTATACCAGGTGAAAAGCCTGTGAAGAATCCCCACATTAATTTGGCTCTTGGAGGAAGGAAGACGGCTGTTCTCCTAGAGAAAGGATTTTGCTAAGGTAAAATTCTAACAATTTTCCCCCACCAGCTTTCCTGTTTAATCTAAGAAGGAAGAAAAACCTGATCAACCACACACATGCATTTAAGGAAATGCACCAGCAAACCTGCAACCAGGAAAGAGAGTGTGAGACAGGAGAAAATAAAATCTCCGTGAGAGGGGCAGGGTGGGAAACACTTGTGAAACCCACAGCCCCACAGCCCTGGACTACCAAAACCTGGACAAGACTGGAGGGTAGGAGAATGATAATTGGAAGAGTATAGAATGTCCTCTTTTGCACACACGTATATACACTACAACGAAAAGGCACCTTCAACATTACAATAGTGGATTTCAGCTGAAAGAGCTGAAAGCTACAAATTCCCTCTGAGTATGTAGTTTGTAGGAAAGCCAAACAATTTCTCAGACATTACAAAAGATAAGAAAGAAAAATCATGACTTGAAGAGACAAATCTATCCTCAGAGCAAGACTCTGGTGCAATTTGATAATGGAATTATCAATGGGAGAAGTTAAAATTGCTATGATTCACAGGTTATGGGCTCTAAGGGGGAAAAAAAAAAAGAGGACAACATGCAAGGACTAATGCATAATGTAAGCAGAGAGTTAAAACTGTAAGAAATAGGGTGGAGCCTGTGGCTCAGCGGGTAGGGTTCCGGGCCCATATATATCGAGGGTGGCAGATTCAAACCCGGTCCTGGACAAAATACCAAAAACAAACAACAACAACAACGAAAAAAAAAACGGTAAGAAAAAAAGAAAATGTTAGCAAGTTCAAGAAGTAACAGAAATGAAGAATGCTTTCAATGAACCAAGTAGTGTAGTGGATTGAACATGGCCAAGAAAAGTATCACTGAACTTGAATACAGCTTAATAGAGGCTCATAAGATAGATTGTAAAAAAGAAGAAAGAATGAATAAAAATGGAAGAGAAGATCATGGGCTGGGGGCAATATCAAAAGTTTTCAGACAGATATAATTAGAAAAACAAAAGAGTAAGATGAACAAAACAGAAATATTTGAAGTTGTCATGTCAAAGGATTTTGCAAAGTTCTTACTAGACACATAACTACAAATCCTGGAATCTCACAGAACACCAAAAACAATAAATATCTGTCACGGACCAGCCTCGACAAGTAGTGGGTTTGCTTTCTTGTGGCCTCATGGTGTGAGGAGACCGGGGGATTATTAGGAGTTATAGAATATTAATATAGAGAAATGATAGATATAGACAAAGATATAGTTTTAAGAGCAGTGAGGCTTGGGAGGCGGCACACACTTCTTCATGAGGCTTCCAGTATGTCACCCTGAGTATTAGGCTAGCTTTGTATTTATTTTATATATTAATGTTACAGTCATACATGTCATAAAAGTAAGGCAAACCATCTCATTAAGGTTTATGTTGTGCTTGTATTTCTACTAACTAGACTAACTCTACAGTTAAATACTTTAGCTATATAGATTTATTATTTTTTATTGTTTTAAAGTATTATGGCATTAATATCAATAAAGTCTTGATAAATAAGTCAATTAGAGGTCAACTCAAAGACCAAATTTTAGCTGACTCACAGTTACACATTATATAGGTGTGATGTTTTAATACCCTGACAAACTTGTGCCCAAATAGATACTTTTGGCTCAATCAAGGTGACAGAAGAAAAGAGATCTTTCTTCTCCTTATCTGGTTTCGAAAAAGTCTTGAGTTAGAGAAAGTTTAAAAAATTTATATTTTTAACTCTCAAAACCACTCCCTCAGAACACATAGCCTTGTCCTGACAAAAAAAGTAGTTTAGAGCCTCTAGCCAGCTGCTGTACCGCAGCTGTGAAGGGAGGAGAGATATATAACATGTTAAGCTGTAAAAATATTAAAGTGATAAAATCTCACACTTTATCCTCAGAGCCAAAAAATTAGTCCAAAACAAAATTGCTATAACTGCCTCTCTTTGTCTAGACTTTCTCTATTCCTAATAATATTTTTAATCTACTAATAATTAATAATTAAATATTAGGTTTACATTTAAAAGCCATTATTACTAGTAAGGTAAGCACATCAGGATATGACTCCTCCCTAAGTCTTTTCACATGTACCCTTCAAATATCAATAAATCTGCACCCAAGTATATGATATTCAAACTGCAGAAAGAGAAAAGTTTGACATAAGCCAGAGAATAGAAAGTGCCTCACCTGTAGAGAAACAAGGATAAAAATTATAGCTGTGTTCTCATCAAAACATGTAAGCAAGAAGAGAGGAGACTTAAGTAGTGAAAGTGTTGTTTTAAATCCTTAAAAACAAAACAGAGCAGAGGTACCATGTAAGAAAATTCAGAATTTCTTCAGGCAGAAGGAAATTGAAGAAGGTTGGAAACTTGGATCTACATAATGAAAGGAAGACATCAGAGAAGGGATAAATGCAGATAAAATGAAATCTTACAATTTTTTGCACTTTTGTTGATCTAATAGCTGAGTTTTATAGCATTAATATTGACAATGTATTATATCATTATACAATGAGGATAAGTTCAAAAACAACAGCCATGGGAATGGGAGAAAGAAATTTGGAATACTCTGTAAGAATGTATCTGCACTACATGTGAAGAGGAATAATCATATTTAAAAGTGGATTTAAGTTAGTTAAAAATGAATATTGTGAACCTGAAGGTAACTACAAAACTTTTTTTTAAGAAGTGATATTCTCATAGAGGATATAACTAAATCTTTATGCTCAAATAAAAGAAGATATTCAAAGGAAATAAAAGAAACAAAAAGCAAATGTGATGGATAGAAATATACCTAAATGGATACCAAAAACACTGACGACAGACATTAATACAACTACATCAATTAGGGCTTTAAATGCAAAAGGTCTAGTCACACCAGTTAAACACAAAAATTACTAGAGTTGAATTAAAAAGAAAGGAAAATTCGGCTCGGCGCCTGAGGCTCAATGGGCTAAGGCGCCCACCACATACAGCTGAGCTGGCGGGTTCGAATCCAGTCCCCGGGCCCGCCAAACAACAATGACAGCTGCAGTCAAAAAATGACCGGCGTTGTGGCGGGTACCTGTGGTCCCAGCTACTTGGGAGGCGGAGGCAGGAGATTCGCTTGAGCCCAGGAATTGGAGGTTGCTGTGAACTGTGATGCCACAGCACTCTATCCAGAGCAATAGCTTGAGGCTCTGTCTCAAAAAAAAAGAAAAAGAAAATAAAAGAAAGAAAGGAAAATTGAGAAATTGAGTTATGTACTGTCTATAAGAAACACTTTAAAAATGCTGGAGTTATAAGTAAAGGGATGGAAAAAGATGTATTATGCTAACACCAGTGAAAATAAATCTAGATTAGCTATATTGATTTCAGACAGAGCCAACTACAGAGCAAGGAAGATCACAAAGGACAAAGAAAGGCATTATATAGAGGTAACGTGTCTAAGAAGATATGACAATGATAAATGTGTATGTAACTAAAAATAGAGAATGAAACTACCAGAGACAAAAAAAGTGATAGAACTGACAGCAGAAATGGAAAAACCCACTAATATGGTTGCAAACTTGAACACCTGCCAGTAATTGACAGATCAAGCAGGCAGAAAATCAGGAAGAGTACAAATGACCTGAACTGTGCTGTCAATCAATTTGACACAATTGACATTTATAGGCAATTTCATTCAACACCAGCAGAATACACATTGTTTTCAAATTTACAGGGAACATTCACCAAGGCAGATTACAGTCTAAATCATTAAGCATATGTTACCCAATTTAAAACAATAAAAATAATGCAAAGACAATTCTCAGAACAGTTTGGAATGGAATTACCCGTGAATAGTGGGAGGATGTTTGGAAAATATCCAAATATTTGACTATCAGACAACATATTTCTAAGTACTTCTTAAATAATCCTCATTAAAGACTTAAGCAAATATTAAAAATATTTAATAAAATAAAAATTATTAAACAACTTATCGAATGTTTAAGTTGCAGCACAAGCATTGTTTAGAGAAGAATTTATAATATTGAATGCATATATTGAAAACAAAGAAAAATCTGATACCAGTATTCTAAGGTCCTACTTTAGGAAACTAGATAAGGAATGGTACACTATATCAAAGAGCAAGCAGAAGAATGAAACAAAAAATTTGTACAGAAAACTACAAAAGTGAAAATAAAAGAGAAAATCAATGAAACTAAAAACTTGTTCCTTGAAAAAAAAATCAATAGAAACTAAAGAGAAGAGAAAAAGTCAATAATGAAAAGTGCAAAGAAGTTGCAGGTAATGAGGCAGGTGCAATAGTTGTATATTTCAACTTGGCAATGCTATAGTCTCCATTATGCAATCAAAACTAATTTAGGTGTTGCTTTGGCTTTATTTTGCAGACATGATTAACATTTACAATCAGTTGACTTTAAGTGAAATAGATTATACTACGTAATACGTGTAGGCTTGATTCAAGAAAGAAACTTACACATTGCAGCTGCCTTTGGATTTCAGCTCCTCACCCTATGGTTTCCATCTGGCTAATTCCAAAGGCCTGCCCTACAGCCCTGATGAAGACCCTGTAAAATAAAATAATTCCTCACAATAAATCAATCTCTCTCTATCACTCTCTAGCACTCTCTAATTGCTTCCATTTCCTAATGGAACCATGACTTACCAGTGATTCTGGAGGAATAAAATCTTAAGAATGAATTTTCTGAATTGGTTCTGAGTTTTCTGGATTTGTTCTGTACTGAGTCTAGATTTGAAGCACTAGTGACTAATGACTTTATTTTCAGTGATAGAGCAAAGCATAATGTTGCAATGAAGGTACATAAATTTTCACCACCATTAGATATCCCACACCAAATATCCATAAAAGATGAAGTTTGGAGTGATATTTATCTGTACCTTAGAAAATTTGAGTGACATGCTTTTATACCTTATGACGTTTTAGGAAAACTAGAGTGTATGAGATTGACAGGGTGTTCATAAGTACAAAGGAGAAAGTTGAGGGTTAATTGGCTGAACTCAGTGTCAAGCTCAACATGAATTACCTGGCACTGTCTATGTCTTCCCTAAAAGAGGCCCTTACTTCCTATAGCCACAGGACTTAGATCTCTGAAAACTAAATCGAAAGGCATATCCTGCAAGTGACAGGGTTATCGCACAAAGTGACTTCTCAATAACAAGGTTCCTTCTGTTAAAATGAGGTTAAATCCTGTTAACTAGGAATGGGAACATGTGGGGAGACCTAAAGGAATCTGGGGTGTTGAAAACCCCAAATTCTACTAAATTTTCTTTGCCAATATAAGCAGCTTCTCTACTCCTGTCTGAGGAGGTTAAACTGTTAATCACCTGACATTTCTTGCAAAACCATAATGTACTTCCCTTAAAGTGCACCTCTGCTTCTCCTCAGGACCTGTCTTCCCCACCTGCCTTTGTTTCCAAATCTGTAACTGGACTCAAATCGGAGCATACCCCAGAGGATGAGATACACAGTATGAAGTCTGGGGGACATCAAGGGAACTGCAGTGAGTTTCCAATTTATATAGGCAGAAAACTGGAGATTATGTATAATAAGGGGTATTAAAGGTATGGGATAACAAAGGAAGAAATAAAAAGTTGGATTAAGTGAACTATATTGATACAGGCTCACTACATTGAGATTTTAAATTCAACATTTTAGTCTCTAGAATAGGCTATAACAATTTGGTTGGTTAGCTGAAATAAGGTCCCATATATGGCCTACACTAAATGAAATTGGAATATCAGAACTGCCTGGGTATAGTCTAGAAGACATTACCTAAGTTTTAGGGAGACTGGAATGTTGCAGGGTATATGTCTGAGATGTATCTAGCCTGGGAGAGTCCAAATGACATTGCTTTTGTAACAAGTGTGAGAAATAAACTTGTGAGGGAGCCCTGGCACTCTTAAAGATCTCTGTGGTCACTCTTCTCTGAATATCATAAATTACAGTGAGGACTGCTGCCTCCGAATGGAGATCCCTAAATGCAATGGGAATTTTCATTGAAAATGCCACAAATGTCAAATGGTTGCAACTGACCACCAAAGACAAGAAGAACACAATACACTGTTTCAGACAGAGAAGTTGGAATAGTCCTCAGAGTGGTCAGATATACAAAGACCTATGCACTGTCTAGTTGGTCATGGTGTCCCTGGAGTAAAAGTTAACAGGTATTTTACTAACTTTTTATTTGATCTGCAAGATTTTTAGGTTGATTGAAGAGAAGTCTAACTTAAAACCTGAGTATGATGTCCCCCAAGTAATTCCCAGACACAAACCACTTTAGAAACCCAAAATCTCATAAAAGAATAGGAAGCCGGGGTCCTTGAGGAAATACATTGGCAGAATTTTATTTTTAAGCATTAATTTTTTCCTAGACTTCCATGAATAGAGCTAAGGGTATTTGCCAGGGTGGCTGCGCAAGTGGAAAAGCAAAATAATCAGTCTTTTTGGAGTTATTACACGAGCTCTGAAGTAAGACTAATTCCCCGAGTTCTAAAGGTCGACCAGTGAAAGCAGAGACTTATAGAGATGAGGTGGGTCCATGGAATAGCTCAAATTCTTCTCACAGTGGGTTCAGTGGATTCCCAAACTGATCCTGTGCTTATTTCCCCAGTTATGGAATGAGATTATATGAAAAAAATTATAATATATTCTACATCATAAAATAGAAATAGAAATAGATTTTCTAAATCATAAATGGATAACAAATTCAAAGGCACACTGCTCATATTCAAGAAATGAGTCCTCAACCACTAAACTAAAGATATATCTCAAGTCAAATTTTTGGAAGAGACTAATCTTTATGAAGTTGAAGATTTGCTAAAATGTTGAGATCTGAACACCAAAACTCCCTGCTACCCATGATGTTGACTTGAGCAGAATTAAGAGAATCTCTTTCTTCTTTTAACTTTGATTATATACTTCTTAGTAAGATGAAATGTACTCATGAGATTTTAATCAATCCATGCCCCCTTAATATTTACTTGTATTTAATATATGTTCACAAATAGAAAATCTCTGGGTAAGTGCAGAATGAGTACTGATTATTACTAATGAATATCAGATTCCACGAGTGCTTGAATAATGCTGCTGAGAATATTTATGAGATTAGGTACAGAGCATAGTGACGTGACTTTGCCAAAATAGAAAAACATCATCAAACATGTTTAGCAAATAGTGAACATAGCAAAAAATCTTAAAAAGTTTAAATTATAACATTAAAATTGACATTCATACTATATTTCCATTCTTTATACACAGATATATTTAAGGCATTATACAAGCATTTCTAGAATTTAACAGAAAATAGACCTAGGAAAATGTAAGGAACCCTCAACAGTTTAAATGGAAATTTTATAATGTAATATTTTATAACGCTCATAAGTTTGTGGAGTCATAAAAATTAATATTAACATCACTAAGTAACCTAAATCACAAAATTGCTATTAAGTCAATGGTCAAATTTCTTAGAGATATTTAAGCATAATCTTTTCTCTGAAATACATCATGCAGTTTTATTTAAAATGAAATATGACTTCACATTTAATTTGCTTCAAGAGTTAGACAGGGAGCCTCATTAGTTTTTCATATATAACATCAATTTGGACTAAGCCATTATCTTTCAAGGGTCATAATAGGTAAAATTGTTCAAGGAAAGGAGGAGAATGTTTCTTATAACAATTCCGCAGACTAACCACTTCTATACTCTAGGCAGTGTTATCACTGAATGTATTTTTTTTTTTTTATTGTTGGGGATTCATTGAGGGTACAAGAAACCATGTTACACTGGTTGCATTTGTTGGAAAAAGTCCCTCTTACAATCGTGTTTTGCCCCCCAAAGGTGTGGCACACACCAAGACCCCAAGACCCCACCCCCCTCACTCCTTCCCTCTCTCTGCTCTTCCTTTCCCCACCCCTCCCTCATTCTTCCTCTCTCTGCTCTCCCCTTCCTTCAC
>CAUYON010183218.1:0-13165 GCA_963573935.1 Arctocebus calabarensis | reverse complement strand
ATCATAATAAAATACATTGTGTACATTAATGCAATCATGGAGTACAATGTACTGGTTTCATATACAATCTGAAATATATTTTCATCAAATAGGTTAACATAGCCTTTATGGCATTTTCTTAGTTATTGTGTTAAGACATTTGTATTCTACATTTAGTAAATTTCACAATTTCATCACTACTAGTCAAAATATTACTGGACGTTATAGCTAGAACAATGAGACAAGTAAAAAAAAATATAAGGCATCCAAATTGGGAAGGAAGAAATCAAATTATCCTTGTTTGAAGATGATATGATTTTATATCTAGAGAAACCTAAAGACTCCATCCACAAACTATTAGGACTGATGAGGAAATTCAGTAAAGTTACAGGATACAAAATCAATATACAAAAATCAATCTATTGGCTTTGGTTGTTGTCTACTTAGCTGTACAGAAACTATCCAGTTTAATTAAATCCCATTTGTTTATTTTTGTTGTTGCTGCAATTGCCACAGAAGTCTACAGAGAACTCAAATTAATCAACATTAAAAGAGCCAACAATCCCTTATATTACTGGGCAAAAGAAATGAATACAACCTTCCCTATAGAAGATAGACAAATGGCTAACAGGCATATGAAAAAATGTTCATGTTCCCTAATTGTCAGAGAAATGCAAATCAAAATCACCATGAGATATCCCCTAACCCTAGTGGGAATGGCTCATATCACAAAATCTCAAAACTGCAGATGCTGGCTTGGATGTGGAGAGAAGGGAACACTTACATTGCTGGTGGGACTGTCAACTAATACAACCTTTTTGGAAGAAGTATGGAGAATTCTCAAAGAACTTAAACTACACCTCCCATTTGATCCTGTAATCCATTACTGGGCATCTAGCTAGAAGAATAAAAATCTTTTTATCACAAGTACATTTGCCCTAGACTGCTTATCACAGCTCAATTTACAATCACTAAAATTTGGAAACAGCCTAAATGCCCACCAACCCAGGAATGGATTAACAAACTATGATATACGTATACCATGGAATACTATTTAGCCATTAAAAAAGATGGAGACTTTACATCTTTTGTATTAAACTGGATAGAAGTGGACCACATTATTCTTAGTAAAGCATCATAAGAATGGAGATGCAAGAATCTTATGTACTCAATTCTGTTATGAGAACAATTGATGACCTAGTACACAGTAGGGGATGAAGTAGGGGGATTCAAGGAGAGGGAAGGATGTGGGGTGAGGGAGTCAAGGGCTGTGACACACTTCTTGGGGACAGGACACAATTATAAGGGGAACTTTACCTAACAATTGCAATCAGTGTAACCTGGTTCTTTGTATCTTCAATGAATCCCCACAATAAAAAAAAAAAAATCAGTAGCATTTCTATATGCCAACAATAAACAATCTGAAAATGAGACTAAGAAAGAAATTCTATTTACAATACATACAAATAAAATAAAATACCTAGGAATAAACTTAACCAAAGAAGTGAAAGATCTCTATGATAAAAATTATAAAGCATTAATGAAAGAAATTGACAATAACACTGAAAAATGGGAAGATGTTCCATGCTCATGAACTGAAGAATCAACGTTGTTAAAATGTCCATACTACCCCCAGCAATCTACAGTTTCAATGCAATCTCTATGAAATATCAGTGGCATTCTTCATAATAATAGAAAAAAAAAATCCTAAAATTTACATGGAACAAAAGACTCAGAACAGCCAAAGTTGTCCTGAGCATAAAGGGCAAAACTGGAAGAATCTCATTACCTGACTTTAAATTACATTGCAGAGCTATGGTAACCAAAGCAGCATGGTACTAGCATTAAAAGAGACACATAGACCAGTGAAACAGAATAGAGATTCCAGAAATAGATCCACATATCTTTGGTGAACTTATTTTTGACAAAGATGCCAAGAACATACAGTATGTAAAAAACAGTTTCTTCAATAGATGGTGTTGGGAAAACTGGATGTCCCATGCAGAAGAATGAAACTAGGCCCTTATCTCTCACCTTATACAAAAAAATCAAATTAAAATGGACAAAACACTTAAGCCTGAAAATATTAAAACTTTGGGGAAATGCTTCAGGATATTTGTATGGTGAAGGACTTCCTAAGTAACTAAACACAGGCAACCAAAGCAGAATTGGACAGATGAGATCACATCAAGCTAAAAAGCTGCTGTACAGCAAAGGAAACAATCAAGAAAAGGATGAGAAAAATCCACAAAACTGGAGAAAATATTTGCAAACTACCCATCTGAAAAGGGATTAATAAATACAATGTAGAAGGAACTTGAACGACTTAGGAAAAAAGGAAAAAAAAATCAAATAATCCCATTAAAAATGGGCAAAGGATCCAAATAGACTTTTCTCAAAAGAAGACATACAAATAAACAACAGACATATGCAACATTAGTCATCAGAGAAAGGCAAATCAAAACTACTGTGACATACCTTCTTATCTCAAGTACAATGGTTTTTATCAAGAAGACAGGCAATAACAACAAATTCTGGTGAGAAGATAGAGGAAGAGGAATCCTTATAGCCTGTTGGTGGGAATATAATATCAGGTAACCACTATGGAAGCAGTATGGAGGTTTTTTGAAAGATGAAAAATAGTTCAAAAATAGTTCATACCATATGAACCAGCAATCCTACTACTTGGTATGTATGTTTAAAGGATAGGAATTCAGGATATTGCATGATAGCACTATTCACAATAGCTAAGATATGGAATCAGCCTAAGGGTCCCTCAATGACTGAATAAATTGTGGTACATATATACGATGGAATATTATATGCCCACAAAAAGGAATGAAATCCTTTCATTTGCAACAACATGGTTAGACCTGGAGACATTATGTTAAGTGAAATATGCCAAGTGCAAAAAGACAAATTGTGTATGTTCTCACCTATATGTGGGAACTGAATATTAAAACAAGTGATCTCATGAAGATGGGAGGTATAATGATGGTAACCAGAGGCTGGGAAGGGTAATGGGGAGGGGAGGATATAAAAATATAGTTAGATAATCAGGTAGCATGAACAATATTTGATAGCACAACAAAATTACTATCATGAACAATAAGTTAGGGTGTGCTCAAAATAATTAAAATAGTATAATTGGAATATTCCTAACACAAAGAAATGATAAATGCCTGAGGTTATGGATGCCTCAATTACCCTGATTTGATTAATTCACATTTTATGACTGTATCAAAACTTCACATGTACACTACAAATATATACAACTATTATATTACCCACCATAATTAAAAATAAAACAAAATGAAAAAGAACTGAGAATTGGGAGGATACTCAGCTTCTTTAATGTGCCTGCAATAGTTCTCACTAAATAAATCTCTTCCTCTAAAAGTTTCTCCATTAACTTTTCTTTTCCCAGTGATCTGGGAATGGAGGCTTTAGTGTCAGACCACTGTTCTTGTTTTTATATGAAAGTTAATCACTTGATTATATTTTTTTGTCCTTATGTTATCATGAATATTTCAAAATGAATTTTATATGGTTCATATTTATGGTTTGGGAGCTATTTCACATTTTGGCTCATTGCCGCCTCATCTGCATATACCATACCTCAGCTGATGTTGATTGGTCTCATTTACATATTCATCATGCTCTGATTTTCAAAGATATTTTGTTATAAACTGGCTTTTTCCCCCTCCAGGGTTATAATAACACATAGATATGTTTTTAAATTGCACTCATTTCCATATATAATTTTTCTGGTTACCATAAATCACCACATTGTCACTTACTTCCCCCACCATATTCAGTGTAATCTTCACACTTTATACCAAGCTGACATATGGCTCCAAAGTAATTAAAGACAATGTAAACAGTTTACAGTGCACTTTGCAAAGCCACTTCAAGTTGCAGAGAGTTTAATGATTTCTTCCCCTACCACCAGAGCAAGTCCCAAAGCAAGTAAAAATAGGGAAGTTTGAGGTAGTAATACTAATAGAAGCACATGTTATTTCATTTCTCATGGAGAAGCTCCTATCCCTTGTTCTCCCAAAAAGTATCCTTTCCCTACTTTTGATAGAAGTAGTGGGGGATGGGTTAAGCTGGGTTAATGAATGAAGAAGAATCAAGCAAAGATTAGGGTGTGGTCTTTGCATCATTCTAATAGGAGAAAGAGGAGGAACTAAGTTCATTAAATGCCCATATTGTTCCAGACACTGAGTTTGGACATTAAGGCTCTTGACAACTGACAGTGGAAAAGAAGTCAAATTCTGTAATTTAAAGTGGTTTATTCTGAGCCAAACTAGAGGACCAGGGCCCAAAGCCATGCCCAAGAAACTGCAAGCAAATGGACTCACAGTTTGATTTTATTCACTTCATGGAGACAAGAATTACACATAAAGTCATAAATTATTACATGGAAGATGTACATTGGTTTGGCCTGAAAAGATGAGACGTCTCCAAGTGGGGGCTTATAGGTTATAGGTGGGTTTAAAGACTCTTTGATTTGTTATTGGTTAAAGAAATGTAACTCTGTCTAAAGGCTTGGAATGTTTTAAGAAAAGTAAGGGAGACTGTTAATCAGAGACAAACAGACTGGCCCTACATCCAGACTCAAGTGTTGTGTCCCATAAGTTGAGGACCTATAGCCTTAGGCCTATCAATGAGTTACAAAAGACACCTGCCAGAAGTGGGGGCATGATGAGACCATGTCTGACCTCTCTTTTCATGCTCAGCAACTCAATTTTAGGACATTCCTGAGGTCTCCTTGGCCAAGAGGGGATCTATTCAGTCGGCTGGGGGAGGGTAAGATTTTTAGTTCACACAACTTTATGAAATAGGCCTTATTATTAACATTTTAACATTTTACAGTGTGGGAGATAAAAATCAGAGAGGTTAAAACACTTATACAATATGGTGCAGATCTAAAGAGAGAAGGAAATAAAGATGCAAACTAGTCTATTTCCATGCAGATGGGGTACATTCCATTCTGGAATGTTTTTCTATTGCTTACCCACTATGTTACCTTGAAAAGGGGATTTATGTCTTTAAGACTGTTACCTCAGGGTGGCAGCCATAGCTCAGTGGGTAAGGCACCACGCCAAGGCTGGCAGGTTTGAACCTGGCCTGAACCTGGCCTGGGCCTGCTAAAACAACAAGGACAACTGAAACAAAAAATAGCTGGGTGTTTTGGTGGGTGCCTGCAGTCCTAGATACTTGGGAGGCTGAGGCAGGAGAATCACATATGCCCAAGAGCTCGAGGTTGCTGTGAACTGTGACGCCATGGCACTCTACCCAGGGCAACAATTTGGTACTCTGTCTCACCAAAACAAAAAAAAAAGGAAAGAAAGACTGTTACCTCATATGTAAAATGGCACTAATGATGGTACCTATCTTCTATGAGACAAAGCAGGACAGAGCAGAGACCAATGGCACAGTTACAGCAACCTCTTCCCTACACTCCTGAGAAAGCTTTAAGACCACTATTCCTGGGAAACATCAGCACAAACAATCTCCTACCTTGTCCTAGCTGACACTGAAGATAAGTAAGGCCTTGGTGCAAGATTAACACTTTTTCAGAAGGAAGTAATTCTAAAATTGGTCCCTGACACAGCATCAGTTACTGTAGAAAAAAGATGACACATCTCACCTGCTTCCAACTACACTAATAAAAACCTCTTGAAACTGAGAGTGAGCTGATTCCTGGCCAGACTCTACTCTGCCTTTTCTAATAAAGTTTTTCTTTAATCCCTGGACTGTCTTCTTCTTCTTCTTTGGACCCTCACCCAGACTCTACCCCGAAACCTCTCAACTATCAGGAAGAAAAAATTGATGGAAATTACAGTCTTTAATCAGTGCCTGGCATATAGTAAGTCCTCAGTAAATGTTAACGGTAACAAGATATTAGTAATAAAACTCTTGCCAGGACAACACTACTTATCTTTCAAGTCTCTGTTGAATTCCACAAACCTTCCAGATCTTCCTCTTCTGGATGATAGCAGGGCTAATTTTCTTTTCAGACATAAATTATTTGCTCAACTGCCATCATCCAGGCTCCATGCTCCCACAATGGCCTCAATTTTTCTTTGTGTATCACTTCTCCCTCACCTCCAAGTCCATGGGGTAGGGATAAGTGTTTGCAACTCTAAAGATGAAGCCCATTTCCCAGGCCAAAGCCAATTTGAGTGTTACATTCTCTTAGCTTTAATGGTCATTCTAGAGATGGTTGTGTAATCTAAGCAATCTTAATACTTCTTTTATAGGATTGAGAAAGAAAAATAGTCAGTTCTTTTCTTCTGAGAAGAAGCCAGGACTGGTGAAGCTAGGACTATTGCAGTCCCTTGCCATGAGGATTGAGGCTGGAGGCTGAAACTAAAATAACACAAGAGAAATCGAGAGATGGAGAGCGCCCAAGTCCTAAGAACATTATTATCTGAATAGAGCTGTAACTTAAGCCATTCTTCTCTCAACATCAAGTTAAATGTGCCATTACATTTTCTTCTTTCCATAAGGTTGTTTGAAGTTCATTTTCTTTTGACTCTCACAATAGGAAGAGTCCTAATAAATACAAGGGTCATGGTTACTTATTTTGGTACTGTGTTGTGCATGTTTGTTATGAGATACATATTTTAAATTATAACTATAGGTATATTCTCAGCCAGTGTTCATGTGCCTATCAATTATATTATTTTTCATAAATATATCATTTATGATTTTCTTTTCATATTTGGATTTTTTGTCTTGTCTAATTATACTAATTACTAATTATATTTGTTGATACCTTCATTTTTATTTACATATTTATTAGATATTTGTTGCATGCACCTCATTCCATGTGAGGTACCATTCAATACTGAGTAAAAACAAACATGCCCTTGTATTCGTGGAATTTACAGTCCAATAGGGTTGTTCGAATTTAATTCAGTTATCGTATAAGTAAGTATAAAATTGTTCAAATGATAGTCACCATAAAGAGAGGAGTGGTGATTCTGGAGTGTGTACAGTAGTTTTGCCCCAGTTGGAGAGGTCAAGCAGAGCTTTTCTAGGGAAATTACATTAGCATGAGACTCTGAACAATGACAAGGCACCAACTAAGTCAAAGTGGCAGAGTAGAAAGGGTGTTGTAGGCAGAAGGAACTTCATGTGCTAAGGCCTATGGTGGGCTTCATGACATGGTGCATTACATGAACTGAAAGAGGGCTAGCGGAGCAGAGGAGAGAATGCAGGAGGTCTGGCTCTGCCGGTAGTACTCCTGTCTATATGAAGGAGGCTCCTTTTCATGTGAAGAGCAGAGGGTGGTCTGCCATCAGCAGGATGGCCCACTAGAAGCCCCTAATGCTTGTTGCCCTCACAAGGAAACCAGAACAACAAATAAACAACTTTTTAACAAAAATAACTGAGGAAGAGCACTGGTGTGCATTGGAAGAGTAACAGAAAACCAGGTAGTCACAGCAATTAGGGATGGACACAGACAGAAAGAAGACAATGGCAGGCTTCTTCCACCCTTCCCCTGGACAAGAACCTTGTAGGAACCAGGAGGAACTTCTTTCTTTGGCCGGGCAGTAAGAGGACCCCAGCACACCCATCATCATTTTGTATAACTACAGATCTCTCAGTTGGGGTAACCTGAAGAGACCTGTGAAGACTGCTTACTGGAGTCCATATAGCTGTGCTCTACCCAAAAAGGAACTGATGCTGTATCCTGCCCCCGTGACCCGTTCAGCTAATGAACTGTACCATCTCTGAGTTGGAACTATGGCTGGAATGGGTCTTGGTCCAGGAGGCAATTGCCATAGTTTCCTTTCATCCCTGAGGCTAAGCTACTGCTGATCCAACTCAGCCCAGAGGTCCAACAGGTGTGAGCAGCTGTCACATGCTTCTCTGTGGGGCCAAGCAGAAATAGGGCTGCTTCATCTACTACACCCACCACTGGCAGGAGCTGAGGGGTACCTTGTATTTTGCATAAACAGTACCTTAGCCAATCATGGGGGTCACACCTTTCAAATGTCTAAGGTGAATTAGTGCCATGCATCCCAGGAAATGGTGCTGTGCCTGCCCAGAGCAGTAACACACCCTAGTACCTAAGCTGATGTGGTGCCCTGTGTCACAAAGAAACAGTGTCTGGATTTTCCATAACAGTGACCCCCACAACAATATTGGGAAGTGTGCCTTTGGGTGGGATTCAGGTCACGATGGCTCTGTCCTTATGAATGGATTAATGTCAGTAGAAGAAGTATTTCTGAGTATTGGTTCATGCTTCTCTGCCATGTGAGGACTCAGCATGAAGGTCTTCACCAGATGCCAGTGTCTTGATCTTGGACTTCCCAGCCTCCAGAGCTGTGAGAGTAGAATTTTTTTTTTTTTTATAAATTGCCCAATCTATAGAATTTTGTTACAATAGCACAAACAGATTAAGATTTGAAGGAAAGATTATGATAGGTGGAAAAGATAAGTGGACAGTCTGGAGGTATAACAAGGAGGCAAAAACAACAGGATAGTGTTGTACTGTAATACAAAGTTACATCACATTGTGACCTTGCCTTTAAAGAACAATCAAGCGGATCTAGAAAAACCTATACATTCAGAACACAATCTGAGAAACATGTTAGTAATACCTGGAACACAAGGTTATAGTCTGAAAGCACTGGGAAAGTTCTGAAAGGCTCTATAGAGGAATATGCATTTTGTCTGGCCACTAAATGAAAAGCAGCATTTTATCAAGTGGAATTTTAGGCATAGGGACACATGTATATACGAATAAGATGAAAATATATTTTCTTCGCCTGCTTACTCATTCATTCCCCTGCAACTATCTTTTTGTTTTCTCTATGTGCCAGGTATTGTGCAAATAACCAGCTGTCACATTGTAAATAAGCAATTTAATGTCTGATAGTGATAGTACTTGAGGATCAGCAAATTTGTCACATTTGATGAGAGCAGGGGAGATAAAGGATTTTGATTTCTATCCTCTAGCAATGAAGGTCCCTAGAAGTTCTTCTGCAAGGGAATTTGAGCAGAGAAGTTCTAGTAGCGGAGTGGGAAGTTCTAGTAGCAGAGTGGCCCTGGGGTAGGCATGGCAGCTTCAAGAAGTAGGCTATATAAATGCTGATGAGCCTTTGGACCAGCAGCAGCAGAGAGAAGGGGGCTGGATCCCAGAGTACAAGGAGAGGTGGGCAATAGGACTAGAACAGTCTCTGGGTATAAGGGACAGAGAAGGCATGTGAGTGAAGGGAGGTTTGGGATTTTCTTTCAGAGTAATCTGAGAAGATGAGGGTAGTATTTATAGGGCAATATGAAAAGATGAGAAATTTAAAGATAATGTGCTAGTTCCATATATGCTAAATTTCAGGTATTTTCAGTTTAGTCAAGTGTAGATGTTTAGACACCTCTCCTTTTCAAAAAAAAATTATGGCCTCGTAAGAGAGGTAGAGATTACAGATGAATGTTTAGTAAGACATTATTTGATGAATAATTGTTTGTGCGGGGAGCAGGGAGGCAGACCTGCATAAAAAAAAATGGTCCAAAGTGGCAGAGTGGATCCCTGGCATATCTAAACTTTTGAGGGGAATCGGGTATAAGAAAGATGAGATGATGAGAACTGGATATGGAGCAGTCTGGGAGGGTAACAGGGAGGCAGGAGAGTGTGGTGTCCAAGGGGAAAGGCTGTTGGGAAAAAAGACAGTAATGGTCAATGAAAGCAAAAGCTACATGTAAAGTCAGTACAAAGAGGACAGAGTAAAAGTCATTTGATCTGGCAGATATAGTATTGCTGGATAGAATAATTTAGAAATGTTGAAGAATTTGTGGGCAGGTTGAGGAGTGATAAAAAAGAAAGGATAGAGAGACAGTAAATGCAGGCTGCTCTTTCAAGAGTTATTGTGGCAGGAGAGAGAAAAAGGTAGCATGGTAGGAAGGTGGAGTGTATACAGAAAACTTTTTTCTTTTTCAAATGGATAGGTGAAACTCGGTCATGTGTGCACAGTGGATGAAAGGCGCTTTGAGATTTGTGGAGAGGGAGATACTGATGAAAAAGCCAATGTTTATTAAGTTCAGGAAACTGGTTAACCACTAGAGCAAGAAGACAAGTGAAGGAGAAAGGAGATGAGAACCTGCCAGTGACCAAGAATAGAAAGTGAGGCAATGGTGAAGGTGAGCGTATAGACCGAGGGGCCGAGAAGTCTCCTGGGCCCCTCGGTCTATACCGAGTTCAATTTAGGGCCTCTGCTAGGGATCGCTTTTGAAGCTTTAGGATATAAAGGTCTTAAAAAAGTAAGATCGCTTTAATATTATTTTTGGCATCTCACTGTGTCAGTTCAGGCTGATTAATAAAGACATGAGGTGCAAATGGACATGCTGTGTCTGAGCAGGTTGAGTTCCTGAGGCAGCTGCTCTGCCTCTTGTCAGCTCAGCTTAGCCATCATATCACCATAGGAAGGTCCTGTCTGATGCTGAGCCCCCAACGAGGGGTCAGTCACACCTCCTGGATTAGATGTGATTAAAGTGGATAGCTGTGATATCTGATATTCCTGTTTTTAAGATATATTTCCATGTAATTATAGGGAAGTTTGGGTGTGCACAGTTATTCCAATAGTCAGCTAGTCTATTTTTGCTCTGAAAAGGGCAATGACCAAGTTCTCCAGCTCTGTCCCTGGAAGACTGCAGCAACTAAGCTCTCACCCAATTTAGGGATAGAAATTGGAGAACACTTAAATACTCTTTTTAGAAGGGGATTTAAGTCTGTTAATACAGATGGAGAAATCAAGTCCCTAGAACATAAGGTGATTTAATAAAGGTCACACAGTAAGTTTATATTAAAAATAACACCCAAACCCAGCATTCCGATCATCCTCCTTTAACCAAGTAGTTTAATTGCTGAACAAACCATGCTACTCTCTCTTCTTTGTACTCTTTTGTTAATGGTTTCCTTTCTCATTTCCTCAGATCTTAACAAGTAATATTTGTAAAGATGGTGAGTAAAAGAACCAGAAGGAAAAATTGAATGACTCCAAGGAGGAGAAAGATGTGAACCAGTGAGTTTCTTTCTTCCTATAGCAAAAATAATTATTCTTTTCTGTCTAGTCCATCTACCCATTGCTTTACTTACTGGCATTTAAATCCTAAATCCTGTCTGTGTCACTGCAGAGAAAAACTCATCTCCCTGGCCTGTGAGGCCCCGGAGGAGGGATCAAGCCTTCAAAGGGAGGGCAGCTTACTTTACATGTGAGAGGATTTGTTCTGTTTTACTAGTACCCCACTTTGAGAAAACTGTATTTGAGGAAAGCCCTAAATTAAACCAGTCCATTAAGAAGTCAATGTCTACAGTAATAAAGAAGTCTCCTCTTTTCAAAATAAATCTTTGTCAGTACTGTAAACTTTCCTAATACTTTTAAATGTTTATATATTGATTACCACTTGTCTGCATACTTAGCTTGGGAACAAGAAGTCTAGAGCATCTCTAAGGCACCAATGTTAGATTCTACTGTCAATCAAGAAAAATTCATCAAAAATAGTAGAAGGTATCTCTGAAAGAATATGAATGTCAGCGAGAAAAAAACAGGCTTTAGTTTATGAAAATTCTGCTTACAGGTACTTTGGGAACAATACTTTGTACACAAAGTAGTAAGGATTGCTTGAAGTGGCTTTTCCTCACTTGAATGACCATGCTGAAAGATTAAGTACATTATCGTTTAGGAACCATGGTAAGAAAATAAAATGGGAGGGAGCACAAAAAGCTTGCTTGGCTGTGTCAGTCTAGCTTCTAAGCCCAGATCTTCATACCAGATCTGACCTGAGGCTGCTGCCTATTTCCCACGTGAGCCATTCACTCACAGCAGTGTCAGGTACGTACATTTTCTCCAGGTCCCCAAATCCTGAAAATGCGCCTTTTGGGATGACTTGAAGCTTGGTGAGGACAAACCTCCTGAAAAGAGAGTAGACAGAAAATATCACATAAAATAAGTAATTGAGTACCTGATGTATAATATCAGCTTGTAGCTAACACATACAGTAGAACCTCCGTAAGTTGACCACCCAGGGGACTGTGACAAACTGGCCAGCATATGAAGGTGGTCAACAGAAAGAAGTAGGCCTGCTGTGCTGATACGTCCATGCTGCATGTCTGGTCTATGAAAGTATATCACCTTCCAGAGGGGGTCAGTGTAAGGATGTGGTCAACTATGAAAGTTCTACTGTACTAAGTGCTTATTACAATGTCAATGGTTGAAATGGATTTTGCATTTTCTCTCTTCATCCTGTCTCCAAAGCAGTAATTTTGCTATAAGGATATCTGGGAGAGGATACTATTATTCTCCCCACTTCGTATGAGGAAACTGGAGAATATAAAACTTACTCAGGATAGCATGACTGATAGATGATAGAATTGGGATATGAACCTTGCTTGTCTCCACTACTCTGTAGCCTGCTATAGCCCTGTGTGAGGTCCCTTTCCTTTCTTTACTCCAACTATCACCTCTTCCTTTATGGTCATTCCTAGCGGACCTTGCTTTTTATTCTAAGGGGACAATGAAACTAATATAAGAAAACTTCCTCCTGTTCTCCATGGCTCACTGCCTGATGAACATCTGCACCTATGCTTTATACACATTTCCTCCAGTTACCCTGGAAGCACTGTCCAGGGTCTGGTCTAGGAACAGCCCCTCTTATGTATACTAGTTCTCTTGTAATCCCAGTAATCACTACAGCAATTTTCCCCTTTCATTCATACATTTCATTTGCCTATTTTTCCTTCCTCTCTTTTTTTTTTTGTAGAGACAGAGTCTCACTCTATTGCCCTTGGTAGAGTGCTGTGGAGTCACAGCTCACAGCAACCTCCACCTCCTGGGCTTAGGCGATTCTCTTGCCTCAGCCTCCCAAGTAGCTGGGACTACAGGTGCCTGCCACAATGCTGGGCTTATTTTCTCTTCTTTACTGGTCTGTGTCCATTAATAATATATAGACACATTCCATGATTTCTTCCAGCTGTAAAAAGTCTTCTCTTAACCTCAGCCACATCTAGCTTTTGCCATTTTCTTCTGCTTGAATGTTCTTCTTAGCAAAGTATCTCAAGAATGGAAGAAAAAGTATCCAATGTACTCAGCCCTAATATGAAGCTAATTTATAGCTTTCATATGAAGGCTAAAACCCAATTATAGCATAGGAATACAGGGAAAGGGGAAAGGGA
>CAUYON010183210.1:0-25032 GCA_963573935.1 Arctocebus calabarensis | reverse complement strand
AGATGATTTTTTGTTGGAATAATTGATCTTTGGAGGGAGAGACCCTCTACCTCTTATTTGTAAGGAAATTAAGGAAGGGACAGGTGTTACATTTAGAGTTATGTAAGGTGGGACTATAGAGTAGGAAGTCATTGATATACCGATTTAAGGTTGAAGGAGAGGGACTACAGGACTGGAGGTTTTGTGATAATGTTTGGTTAAGTAAGTGAGAGCTGTTACGAAATTCTTGGGGGAGTATAGTTTAAGTAAGTTGGGAAGAAGTTTGAGAAGTAGGGTCAGTTTATGTGAAGGTAAATAGGTTTTGGCAATTAGAGTGTAGTTTAACAAGAATTGGAGAGTAGGAGGCAATCTGCTACTGTGTTATCTGCTTACTTTCTATGATGTGACTAAGCACAAAATAACCTTTTAGAACCAAAGAAAACATTCATAAATAGTAAAAGGATATTTCCTCAACCATTTGCAAGTAGGGCCTCTTTTTGGCATGAATGAATGCCAAGGATAATTGAGCTAGTCCTTACCTATTTGGTATTTTTTGACCACAGTTGGGAATCTTAATAATTATATTTCTCTTATTCATACTCTTTTATGCTAAGAATTCCTCAAATACTTATTTTTTATAGGTTTCTCTTGCAAATATCTTGGTACATTATCTTAGATTGTTTTTGCAAGAGGGGCAGTTCCAAGTAGAGTAAAAAGAATGAGATGTTTACCAAAAGGAGGTGGTGCTGATTTATTTGGTCTTACCTTTGTTTATCACGTTATGAGTTGAAATAGGTGACAGCCTCATAAACATTGTAACCTTTTTCTCTAAAGCTGTTATTTCAAAAACACAAGATGGTCACTTTTTTATTAATATTGTATGTTGAAATAGATTAATGAGCGTATTTTACAATTATTTGTGTTGATATAGAAAGTGACTGAGACTGAAGATGACAGTGATAGTGACAGTGATGATGATGAGGATGATGTTCATGTCACTATAGGGGACATTAAGACGGGAGCGCCACAGTACGGGTGAGTCGTCTTCCTAAGTGAGTAATGGTTATGTGCAAGCTACATAGCAAAGATAACATGCCTGTATCAAACCCTTCAGTGCTTGAGTCCATTGTTTTTACATTTTTCTATCTTAACATAAAAGAATTGCTGAAATTTGACAATGAAGATACTTCTTTTCTTAAGTTAATTAGGTAAAGTTACATGGAAGATCCCCTTTTTGATTACTGAATTTAAAGTGTTTTTAGAAAAGAAATGAATACTATATATTCTTTCGTTGGAACTGGAAAACCATACTTTGTAATATACATCTCTCATTCTTCCATTTTCTTATCAAAACCTGAAGTTAGGTTTTTTTTAGTCTCACTTTGTCTCCCTGTGTACAGCGCTGTGACATCACAGCTCACAGCAACCTCCAACTCTTGGGCTTAGGCTATTCTCTTGCCTTAGCCTCCCAAGTAGGTGGGACTACAGGCACTGCCACAACACCCAGCTATTTTTTTTGTTGCAGTTGTCATCATCGTTTAGCTGGCCTGGGCCTGGTTTGAACCCGCCAGTGAATGTGGCTGGTGCCTCCACTGAGCTGTGAGTGCCACCCCTGAGGGTAGGTTTTTAATTAATTTTTGTGAGTGTGTGTGGGACACTATTGCCTGGGCTAGAGTACAGTGGTGTCATAGCTCACTGCAGTCTCAAATTCCTGAGCTTAAGCAATCCTCCTGCCTCAACTTCCCGAGTAGCTGGGACTATAAGCATGTGCCACCATACTTAACAGAGTTTTGTGTATTATTTATCACCTTTGGACCTTAAATTCCTTTAGAGTAGAAACCATTGTTTATGAATTTCATATTGCCTTAAATACAGTAAGTATTAGTAGGTGTTTATTGACTAAGTAAATGTCTCTGATGACTTTTCTCTTTTAATGTTTCATTATAAAAATTTTCATATATTCAGAAAAGTTTAAGGAATTGACCTTTCACCATTCATGTATTCGTCACCTAGATTTTCTAGTCTGTAGTTTGGCGTGTTCGCTCCCTCCCTCTTTCCCCCTTTTTCTTCCTTCCTGTCCTCCTTTCTCTTCTCTTTCTTTTCTTACCTTCCTTTCCTTCCTTTCTTTTTTCCTTTTTTATTTTCTTCTCCCTTGCCTTTCTTGAGACGGGAGTTCAGTGGTCAGATCATAGCTCACTGTAAACTCAAGCTGTTGGGTTCCGGGGGTTCTTCTACCTCAGCTTCACGAGTTGCTGGGACGACCGGATCTTTAAAAAACAATGGGGTCTTGCCTGTTGCCCAGCCTGGTTCCTGACTCCTGGCCTCAAGTGACTCTTGCCTCAGCTGTCCAAAATGCTGGGATTACAGACAAAAGCCATCAGACCCCGCCTCAATAAGCATTTGTTGAAAGAATTAGTCTATAAGATGATTTAGTACAGAGGTATTCAAACTTTTTTCTTTTCTACCTCACATTGGAAGAATAAGAGTTTTCTTGGGCTATATAGTAAATATATAAACAGTAACCAAAGCTGTTCAGCAAAAAAAAAAAAAAAAGTCTATGCATACTTTCTGGATATTCAGCACCACAGAGGAGTGAAGAAAGTCCTCAGTAGATCAGCATGTGGCCCCCGGGAGGCAAGTTGGACACCCTGATTTAGCGTTTTAACTTCAGGGAGCTACAATTATGTGAGTGTTTAATTGCATTTATTTTATTTTAAAAATAGTAAAATTAGGAATCGTAAACCTAATTCCTCCCATACATTCAGCACATTTGGGACAAAAGATGAAAATAATTACTATTAGGCAGACCAAAAGCAATGACTCTTTACAAGTCTAGTTGGCTGAACTTGTGAAGGAAAGAATCAAATAACATAAATACAGCGTGAGAAATACAGGATGGCTGTAAGGTTGAGGTGCAATTTCAGTTAAACTTTATGCCACCCCCCCACCCTGGTATATCATTGAAAACATTATTTATAGGTTTTACTGTTGTTGTTTTTTTTGCTCAGTGATTGCTCCTTCTTTGCCTTTTCCCCTCTGTTTTCTGCCTCTTTTTCTCAGTAACATGTGAGCCTGTTATAATATATTTGATTTTCCTACTCAGGTACAAGAATACATCAAATAGCAAAGTAGAGAACTGTCTTTGAACTTGTATGACACAAGATGTAGCTAAGGCTCATGGGGTCTAAGTGACTTGGCCAAGGTTTCACAACTAATATTGGTGAAACTTGTATTTGAATGTGGATCACTCAACTTTAGAATTTTTTAGAATCACTGTTATACTACATTAAAAATCGTGCAGCTCAATAATTTTTTCAACTGTATACATTCAGGTAACCACAGCCCAGATCAAGACATGGAATGTCATTAGCATCCTCGAAATTTCCCTCTTATTCTTTGTCAGTGGTCAGCAAGCATTGAGCTTTCACCTTAGATTTATTTTAGAGTTTCATGTAAATGGGTTCATATTATGGACAGAGTACCCCATGAGAATCGAATGAAGAGTCATTAACAGTATGAAATGCAAGAAGGACTGAGAGGAGGCCCCTGGACTTGGCAGCATGATGGAGAAATTCCAGTCTTGTGGGGTTGCTGTATGTTGAATAAGTAGGAAAGGAAATGAGGACAGGAGTAGAAACTGTTCTTCCCTTCTCAGACAAACTTCTTACTAATTCTGTTATGATGGGATATTGAGTTAGTGGCAGAGAGCTTTGCGAAATGGAAACAAGGCAGACTTTTACAAATACATTTGTTTTTGTCTTTTATTAAGTAAGATAGACTTCTAAAAATAATTTAAAATGTTTTCTAAAATGTGCGAGGCAATGTTAGTCTACCCATCTACTCTGTGAGGGTATAATTTGTTTATGTGTGTTGATCATAATACCATTTTGTTTTAAGTTTCTTAGGATGATTTTGATTATTTTTTTTAGGAGTTACGGTACAGCACCTGTGAATCTTAACATTAAGACAGGAGGAAGAGTTTATGGAACTACAGGTAAAATTTGGATTTGCATTTGCATCCATAGGAAAATCAGACACATACCTTAAGTCATAAATAGGTGATAATAGTTCTTTTTAAGAGCAGTTTTGACCACGTATCACAGTGTTTGGTCTACATTTTTTATAAAAGGCCAGATTATCATATTTTAGGCTGTGCTGGCCACACAGCCTTTCTTTCTTTTTGTTTTTTTCCCTGTTTGTTTTACAACTCTTAAAAAAGGTAAAAATCTTTTCTCACAGGTTATAGAACAATAATGATTTGAGACGTGGAAGTTAGCAGTTTCCTTTTGGTGCAGGATCTCTTATTTATCACAAGTTCCCAATCTGTTCTTCTCATTCACTTTATCTTGCGGTTAGTTACTCCATCACACTTTACTTCACCTGTTTTTATTTGTGGTTAATGTTCCTCTAATGCTGGATTTGGGTCCTTTGCCACTTTTTTGTGCCAGAAATAATAAAAAGGCATTAATGTTTTCTGCTTGTGTGTGTTATACCTCCCAGCTTCTTGCTAATGTAGCTACTTTTCACCATTTTGTGATTTCATAAAATAGGAACAAAAGTCAAAGGGGTAGACCTTGACGCCCCTGGCAGCATCAATGGGGTTCCGCTCTTAGAGGTAGATTTGGATTCTTTTGAAGATAAACCATGGCGTAAACCCGGTAAGAATGTTACGGATTTTATTAAAGTATTTTTGAACTTTAGTTTAGAATTTTAATTTTTTCATTGTCATTTTCATTATCTTAAGTGATAAGTAATAATGACTTAGACTATTAGATCTTCTTGGTAGCCCAGCATTACTTCAATATGGAGTTATATATTGTTTTTATAATGTTGTTTGTGAAGGAAATAAATCAAAAATTTTTAATGGTCTTTTTGCCACTGTAAGTGGTAATTTTGAGAAATAGTGAAATTAGAAAGGGTGGTGAGACTGATAGAACTCTATTTTTATAGTTCATTATGTCTTTGATGCTGAACAAAAATAGAGCTGAAATGTTTGCACGCTGAAAGTGTGTTTTGTCTTTAGGTGCTGATCTTTCTGATTATTTTAATTATGGGTTTAATGAAGATACTTGGAAAGCTTACTGTGAAAAACAAAAGCGGATACGAATGGGCCTTGAAGTGATACCGGTTACTTCCACTACAAATAAAATTACGGTAATTAGTAAATATTTCAGAATACCCCTCCCTTTTCCAGTGTCCCACTTTACTCCCCAAGTAAATCACTTTTTCCTTGTAAAGGTGGTTAAATGCAATTTGATAGTTTAAAATTTTTATTCTCTTTACCATGTTTGTTTTTCCCCCTTCCTTCCCTTTCAAGTTTCATAGTAATGATTAACTTATGTTCTTAGTTTCAAGTCACAGACTAGCCACAGCTAGTTTGTCTTTATGTGGCCTATTAATTCAAAACTATGTGGTGTCTTAATGGGGAATATGTCATTTAACTTAGGCCGAAGACTGTACTATGGAAGTTACACCAGGTGCAGAGACCCAAGATGGCAGATTCAATCTTTTTAAGGTGAATTTTAGTAAATTATCCTTGGTTGCTCTCATTTTTTGTTCTGAGTCTGCTCCCATACCACTATTCAAGGGGAAAGATAAAGTGGAAATAGTTACCTTTTTCCAAACCTTCAGCTTCCTGGTGACTTACAAATTTGTTGATTGTTTTATCTCCACTTTTGCAAGCATGTGAATTTATAGCCTATTATACTAACAAATGCCAAATAAAACTATTCTTTGCTGTATGTTGTGATTCTGAGTCATAGTACATGTTTGTAGTATGTACAAGTTAATAGCAGGTTATGTTCTCATGGTAGATAATGCTGTAGTTTTTAATCAGCAAAATTAGAGACTAGCTTTACTTTATTCTTTAAAAAATGGTAAGGAAGATAATATACTATTTATTATCTGTATGACACTGAATTCATTGGTGTAATGTCTCTTTGTAGTTCAAGATGTCTTAGGTGAGAATCTTAGGCATTCTCTGAGAGTCTTTAAGAACTCAAAAAAAAAAAAAGGATAAAGCCATTGATTTTTTTAAAAATTAATACTTAAAAGAAGTAGGTTTATGTGCAAGACTTGAAGGTTGATACTACTACTTGGTTATCAAGTGTGCTTTCTGGCCTCTCGTGATGATAGACCTGGTTCAAAGAATAATATTGCATTTTCATACTTTTCTTCAAACCAGATTGTGTACTCCTCTTTACCTTAATACTTGATTCTTGAATTGAATGGCACCGGGCTGGAGATTGGGAGTGGATTTTAGTTTGGGTTATAAACTCAGGGAATTTTGTGGGCTGAATATGGAACTCTGTGCCCTTTTGGGACTGCAGTCCTGTCCACTGAGACACTGCCTTATGCAATGCGTGTGCTATATCCGCAGATGTAACCGCTCTGCTGGACACAGTTCTATATAGAGAATTTAATTTTAATTTACATCCTACTACAGGTAAGTATTTGGTTCTTGTTCTGTTGTAAATATTTTGAAAGTACGTGATGTCCATTTTATTTTAATTGGTCATCAGGTTCTTTTTTGGTTATATTGTATACTTAGACATTGACTATACTGTTAAACTTGATTAGAGTGGACAGGAAAGTTGTCTTGATGGACTAGTTCATTAGTGGTTTTTCTTTTCTTCTAAGAGGAATGAGAACTGCCATTGTAGACTATTAGCCTCTGTATACTTAAGTCTCTCATTGAAGGTAGCCACTGTGAATGTGTATTTTATATATACTGTTTATTGAAAAATTGTTTGGAAATATCTTTTGGTTATGTGAGAGGAGGTCATTGACTCTTTTAGGATTTATTTGATTCTTAATGCATAAAGACTTGAATTTGATGGGTACAGCCTAATGGTTTTCTTGCCCTGGTAATATGCTTAAATACTAACAAGTCTGTGTTTGTATTTGGGAGTGGAGTGTGTATGTATGCTAGCAAGGTGTGTGACAAACATTTCTTGTTTATGTATAGTGTGGTCTGTTGAAATGATGGAAGAAGAGCCATGATGAGAAAACTTAAAACTAGCCTGCAAACATTTGTGTAGCCAGTAGGAAAGCTCTCACACGCTAAAAGCATGCAGATCTGGATTTTAGAAGAGAACGTGGCAGCAGGGCGGACTGACCAGGGTGGACTGACCGTAGGCAGAGACAGACAGGGCGCTGCTTAGAGCCGTAGGAACGGGACGGCCGGGGACCTGCTTTCACCGTGGTAAACGAACAAAGGATGCATTGAAGTTCTTGTCATATCTACTGCAGATACAGGTTTCTTAATTTGTAAGTGACAGGGATGACGCTTTAAGGCAACTTTTACTTCTCATTTTGTAAATTTTCAAACATAACAAGTAGAGAGAATAGTACAGATGAAGCCCTGGGTGTTTATCATACAGATTCAGTGATTTTCAGCATTTTGCGGTGCTTGAGGTGACAGTGTTTTTTGCAGACTTCAACATGAAAGATTTTTTTTTAAGCAAAAGATGAAATGCAATAAGTATAAAAATAAAGCCACCCAGTTGGATACAAAAACAATTGTTATACAACTATATAGTTAGGGTAAGGGACAGAAGGGGAGTGACTAGTGGGAATGAGTCGCGTAAGCACAGCCTTTCTTAAACTGCTTCCTATCTACATGTGAGCACGTATGCATAGGTGGTTCTTCCTCTGTGGCTCTCTGAGCTCTGTCTCCAGTGCTCTGAGATCGTGCTGTGTCTCTGGGTCTGTTGGATCACCTTTCTCAGCTCTCCATCTGTGAGCACATGGCCTTGACGTCTGGGAAACTCTTCTATTATTTCTTTACTTTGTCTCTGCTTTTTCTTTTCTTTTAGATACGGAACCTCCTTGGCTGGTCCTCTAATTTTCTTTGCTTTTCTCTCTTAATTTTCCTTCTCTGTCTTTCATTATCTGGGAGAGTTCTTTAGCTTTACAACATTCTACTTAGTTTTTTATTACTATTAAGATTTTAATTTCTAAGAAAGTTTTTCTTTTTTATGTAATCATAGGGTTCTATTCTTGTTCCTGCTTGCAATTCTGCAGTATCACTTTTATCTTCTCTCTGAGGGTGTTAGTGATAGGTCTCTGTTTCTGTTAGGTTTGCTTTTCTTTTTTTTTTTTTTTAGACAGAGCCTCAAGTTGTCCCCCTGGGTAGAGGGCTGTGGCATCACAGCTCACAGCAACCTCCAATTCCTGGGCTCAAGCGAGTCTCCTGCCTCTGCCTCCCAAGTAGCTGGGATTACAGGCGCCCGCCACAACACCCGGCCATTTTTTGGTTGCAGCCGTCATTGTTGTTTGGCGGCCCGGGCTGGATTCGAACTCACCAGCTCAGGTGTACATGGTTGGCGCCTTAGCCCGTTGAGCCACAGGCACTGAGCCTGGTTTGCTTTTCTTGCATAGTTGTTTTCTTCAAGTTGATTATTTAAGTTTGTTATTTTTAGCTTCTGACTGACTTTTCCCAAATGCTTGTTGACTCTTGGCCATCCATGGGTGGAAGAGTGGGCTGCTGCAATGTCGTTTGGGAGTTCCTGCAGGTGACTGCAGCTTGCTGACTCCAGGCTTCTCAGGAGGGCTGAGCATTTTTCGCATTTCCTGATTTCAGTTTTAGGTTGTTTTGCTGTTTTTTTCTTTTATTTTGATTTTTAATTTTTTTTTTTTCCAAAGAAGACATTTCAGTGTCCTGCCCAGAGGGCATATGTCTGGCTGATTAAAGTGTTCTCAGAGCTGCAGTTGTCTGTCCTGAACCTTTCGGGGCTCTGCTGTGATAATCAATCTGCCTTTGCTTTCTGATTGCCAATTTAGAATTCAGCTTTGTTTGGTATACTCAGTTATTATTTTTTTCATTCTTTTCATTGCTTTCCAATTTTTTTTTGTTGTTGTTCTTGTGGGTTGAAACAAAATTGTGGTAATTTATTTACGGTTTTCTACTTTTTCTTTTTTGACCCTAACAGGTAGTAAATGTTTTCATAGGGCATTAAAATTTTTGGATAAATATAATTTTAAAGAGTTGCATAATTTTACTGTTTGGGTGTACCACAATTTGTTTAACAAGTATTTTTTTTTTTAAGATACTATTTATAATGTTAAGCTTTTAGGAAACATAATAAAGTAGTAATTCAAAACTTTTTGGTACAGTGGTAGCATAATCTGGATGAACATGTTGCTCCTCACGGCCACAGATTTAAGTTTTGTTTGGATTGATATCATCTGACATGAATTTTTGTTTAGAAAATCAGTCATACTGTCTGATAGTCATTCTTAAAATGCTGGGCCATGTGAAATAATATCATTATGTTTTGGTTAGACAAATTTGGGTCTGTGTCATTCTGAGTGAAGACATATTGGTACTGAAAATGCAAGTTGACTAGGAAGGTTGCAGAATGGTAAGGATTCTCAGAATCATTTAACATAATGAGTATATTACGAAGAAATTAAGGAGAAAAGGAAAGCTAGGAAACCAGTTTGCATCTGTTTGCATTTTTTCCTGGTACCTTTTCTCACCCTTCTCCTTAGGTAGAAGCTCTTTCCTCAGTGCTTCCCTGTCCTCCGACCCTCCCCCTCCTCTTCCTCGGCCCTTCCCCCTTCCCCCTTCTCTTTAATGGAGGATTGACTCTGCCAGAAAGAAGCGTACTAGAATTGGGTAGGGAGACATCAGCATAATAGGCAGACCCTGTAGTCTTAAAATTCATCTGAGTTAATGGAAAAATACAGGCATTAGAATCATGCCAAGGGTTATATAGTTTTAAGGTCTGCGTTACGGACTTTGAAGAAGTGTTTAAGCTGAGTTCCTGGTCAGTCAGATAACAGATGCTTCTTCCGTCCTTAACTGCATGTCAGGTGCTGTTTTCTGGGCACTTGGAATACAGATTTATACTGGACACAGTTCATCTGTTTAAAGATCCTATGTTACAGTGGCAATAGGCAGACAGGAATCATACAACAAAATAAATAACTTCAGGTAGGGATACCAGTGAGGAATTCTATGAAATAGAAAATGATAACATGACAGTGACAGGGAATGTCACGTCCCCCTGTCATCGAAGTAACACTCGAATGATCATAAGAACAAAGTTGTAATCTAGGAAGAGAGTATCATAAGCAGAAGGAGCATCTGGTACAAAAGCTCTTAGGAAAGAGGGGCTTAACAGGATAAAAGACAGGCAGTTGGGCCTGAGAGGCAGGCCCCATGCATGTAAGCCCTCGCAGGCCTTTTTAAGAAGTTGCTTTTATTCTGTTTATAATGGGAAGCTATTAGAAATTTTTGAGCAGAGAAGAGACACGAATTGATTGACACTTTCAGTAAGTTGCTTTGACTGTGTGCAGAGGATGGATTTTAGAGATGTAAGAGCAGAGTGGACAGGTTAATTTAGCAGGGCATGATGTTGGATTTGAATTGGGTTTTAGGACATAATAATTGATGGAATTTAATATAGACAGAGTTTGCACATGAACTTTTGTCCACCCTGTATTATCAAGGTATAGTTGACATGCTGGATGTTGATATGTATTAGATAATTCCTGGAATGTTTTAGTTTCCTTCATTAACTTGGTAGATGATTGTGCCATTTATTTATATGGAAAACACTTGGAGAGGATCAGATTGGGAGGAATGAGTAGTTTTGTTTTGGTATGGTGACTTGGAGGTGTGTGCTGTAAGAAGTTGGCTATGAATTACTGGTGGTCAGCGAGTCGGTGAGTCCACAGTGCTAACTCTGAGTGTTCCTGGCACCCCAGTCAGAGTAAGGCAGTCCTTCTTGTGTTCCCATAGCAACTTTAATCCCATAGGTTTTTGTTTTCATAGCATTCGTTGCATTGCTTTGCATTATATTGTGTGTCTGTTTTTTCCTAAGGTTTGTGATTCTGCTGTGTTCCTCTCTCAGCTTCTTGTATGTAATAAATATTTAATAAATGTTGGAATGACTCGTCCTTAACTTCCTCTGTCACCTGTGTCAGATCCATTCTGTGCATCCCTGTTGCCTTAGTGCTGATCCTTATCTCTTAAGATGAGTGCACTTTAAATGGATTTTTTTTAAGCAACAGAACTCATTTTCTAATAAATGTCAATGTAAAACCCTAATTCTATGAAGGTATCAGTTAGGATTGGGTTGGGCACTATTAAAAAGCTCTGACTATATTGACTTAAGTACAAGAGAAGCATTTCTTTTCTCACACCGTGATTATTTGGGACATAGGGGATTTCTGAAATTGAATCAGTGGTTCAGATGTATCAGAGCTAAGGTGTCTGAGATTCTCATGGGAAAGGAGAGTAATACTGAATTTAAACAGACCAGGAGAAGTAGAATTTAAATAGGGCATAAATACAGTGGGATGTTATTTAAGTGTATGGAAACTTGAACTTAGTTTGTCTAAATTTAATAATTTGATGATAATTTTAAGATAGAAAGGTAAGTATAAAAACAAAAGAGCATGAACAAAAGGCACTTCACTAGTCTAGAGGAACGCAGCTGGACCACACTCAGAGGATCTGGTAAGAGCAGAAGGGACGGGCCAACCTTAGAGAAGTTACCAAGGAGCCGCCTGGCTCGAAAGTTAGTAGAACTGGAGGGAAGAGGTGTTACGGAGACGGGTGACCGACTTCAGGCTTCTAGATTTATTGAACTGGCAGAATAGTTGTATTGTTAATGGTGATGGGAAACCAGGGGAGAAATGCTTGTATTGTTAATGGTGAAGGGAAACCAGGGGAGTTGTGCAGTAGCAGATTATTCACAGTTTGAAAAGAAAATGGTCAGAATGGCTAAATTAGCCACTGATTGTATTTTCTTAGATAGAGGTAATGAACACACAAGGGCAAAACTCTGAAACATAAAGTCACAACTAAGAACGTTAAGACTTTTAACCTTGTGGTGATCTGAGGGGAATTTATGGAAGTCTCACAAAGAGTTACAGTTGATTGGGCTTTGAAGTGGCATTAATTTGAACTTTTGAGCAGTTGTAACATTTGGATCCCACAATTCATCTTTGTTGGTGCCTTTCACTGATGCCATTCTAAAATAGGTTAATTTTAATAAATATTTTACAACCGAATATTATTTGTATTTACTTCAAATCAAATGTTACAAACAGGTTTTACATTGTATTTGAGTGTTCATTAATTAAATAAGCTAATGACCTTTTTATTTAAGGTACAGCAGGGAAGAACTGGAAATTCAGAGAAAGAAACACCACTTCCGTCTACAAAAGCTGAGTTTACTTCTCCTCCTTCTTTGTTCAAGACTGGACTCCCACCAAGCAGGTTAGTTAGACAATTGTAACTCAATTATTACAAGACAGTTGTGTCTTTACATTGCAATTTTGCTGTGTTAAGTATGAGATCTCTGATGTCCTGTGAGGAAACTGGAATTCCTTATGAGAAACTCTTCTGGGTGCTCTTTGATCTAAAAAACCTGAGTAAGGAAGAATCAAGCCCAGGATGTAGTTATGTGTATACAGAGACAACAGTCTTACCTTCAGGAGCGGTGGTAATGGCAGTGGTCTTGTTATTTTCTGTGCCTATTACTCTTACTGAACTTTCTGCCTCTACTTCTATTGGCCAACAACTTTAGTTGTTTTGCTGATTTTAATAAAAGAGGTTGTAGAAATTTCGTCCTGGAAAATCTCTCAGAAACACTTTTTTTGTTTTGCTTTGGTGTGATAGTACCTAATTATATGTTCCACAAGTACCAGATGTTAGAGGCAAATATACCAGGAAATGTCCTTTTTATTTAAATGGAACAAATGGTTACTCTGTTATCCCATCACCAGGAAAATGGTAAAGGACAGGCTAAGACTAGGGTTATTTGATATCAGTAATTAAATTGGATTAGATAAAGATGGATAAAGATGACTTAAGTCTTAAAACGCATCAGCGATCCAACTATCATTAGTTCTTAACCATATAACTTACCTTTTGTGTTACTTGTTTAAATTTATTTTATATAGTTTTCTGTTTTCTATGATTTTATATTAAGAGATTATATTTCTTAATATACTAATGCAGGAAGAGACTTTATGGGAGCATCTGGTTGAGTCCTAAGATAAAGATTCTTAATGTTTTCAGCCAAAATTAAGTGTCTTAAAGCAGTCTGGGAATTTTGTGTATTGTTGTAGACATATTCAAATGGGATTATTTAAAGTAAATGCAGTCTTTTAACCAAATGTTTGGTCAAAGAACTCAGGCTAGCTAAGGAATAATGGTTATTTTAAACAGTGGTACTCTTTTGGTTTTTACATTTTTTTAAGAGGTCAACTTGGATTCATCGAATTGATAGTGTGTGAGTGTAGAGTGGTGTTAAGAGTCGTATTTCTGGTTCAGATTCGGGCTATGCAGCTTACCAGCTGTGTGCCTTTTGTCAAATTCCCTAATCTTAGTATGCCTTGTTTTCTAATCTGTAAATGCAGTTTGCTTACAGTATATTTTATGTGTATGAAGTAGGTTCGTTTATGTAAAGTGTTTTAGAACAGTGCCTAAAATACTTTCTAGATGTTGGCTTTTATTGTAATTAAATTACTTAAAAATCAATACTGTTTTTCTGTACTTTGCTTTTTGTGTTTGTTGGTTGCTTGCTTTTTGTGTGTTTCTTTTAAACTTTGGACCAGATTGCACAGGACTGTGTGCTGTCATAAGGGTTTTGGCTTTTCTTGCAAGTGAAATGGGAGTCACTGTCACATGTTGACTAGGGCAATAAAATAATCTGATTTAGGTTTTTATAAAGTCTCAATTTAAGTGCTTTACTAAAAACAGACTATAGAGTCATTAAGAATGGAAGCAGACAGACCAGTTAGGAGGTTGCAGTAATTACTGAGGCAAGAAATAATGGTGAGTTGGACCAAGGTGGTGGTGGTGGAGTTGGTGAGAAGACAGACACTGGATATCTTTGAAAAGGGAAGCTGAAGGTCTGTGTTGGACTTGACTGTGGAATAAAAGCAGGGGTGAATTCATGGTTTATGTCCTGAGCAACTCAACTGAAACGGCGGATTTGCCATTTACTGAGATGGAAGGACTATACTAGGAATGGTATTTGGACGGAGAAGACTGAGAGTTCTGTTTAGGACATAATAAAATTGAGGTGCCCTTTAGACATAAAAATGGAAAATTTGAGCAAGAAACTGGACATAATGGATCTGGAGTAGAGAGGAAGAGTATGGAATGGAGAAATAAGTTTGGGAGCGTCAGTGCTTAGATAGCACTTAAATGAAGCTATGAAGTGGGGTATAACTACGAAAGATAAGAATTGATAGAGAAGTGGTAAGGGAAATAAGGATGAGACTAGTAAGGAGGAATGACTAGAGAAGGAGGAAGAGAACCCTGTGTGTGGCTCAGAAAAGATGTGACTCAAGGAACGATCATTATCAGTGTTATTGATGGTTAAGCCGATGAAGACTGAGAATGACAATTTGCATTTTAAAATGAGAAGGTCATTCATTGGTGATCCTGACCCAGAAATCATTTTCAGTGGTTGAAGGTGAAGATACAAGAATTCTTTTGGAAGGAGTTCGAGAATGGGAGTAAAGGAATTAGAAAGAGAAAACATGGGCAATTTTTTTTTTGAGACAGAGCCTCAAGCTGTCATCCTGGATAGAGTGCTGTAGCATCACAGCTCACAGCAACCTCCAACTCCTGGGCTCAAGCAATTCTCCTGCCTCAGCCTGCCAAGTAGCTGGGACAACAGGCGCCCGCCAAGACACCGGCTATTTTTTGGTTGCAGCTGGCATTGTTGTTTGACCGGCCCAGGCTGGATTTGAACCTGCCAGCTCAGGTGTATGTGGCTGGCGCCTTAGCCTGTTGAGCTACAGGCGCAGAGCCAGCATGGGCAATTGTTGAAGACTATTTTCTTTTTCTCTGGGGTCTAAAGAAATGGGACAGTATCTGGAGAGAAATTTGGGTCAGGAGAAAGTTTTTTCAAAATGAAAGAAATTATAGCATTTTGTGTACTTGCGGGAGTAAGTTAATAGAGGAGAAATTGATGATGCAAGTCAGAAGAAGGAGTTGTTCGAGAGTGGAGTTGTCAAAAAGGCCAAAGGAGGCTCAATGCATGTAGCACAGCGGTTACGGTGCCAGCCACATACACCAAGGCTGGTAGGTTGGAACCTGGCCCGAGCCAGCTAAAACAACAATGGCGGCTGCAACCAAAACACGGCTGGGCATTGTGGCGGGCCCCTGTATTCCCAGCTACGTGGGAGGCTGAGGCAAGAGAATTGCTTAAACCCAAGAGTTGGAGGTTGCTGTGAGCTGTGATGCCACAGTACTCTGCTGAGGGCGACATAGACTCTGTCTCAAAAAAAAAAAGGCCAAAGGGGTGGGCATAATATGCAAGTGGAAGGGTTAGCCTTAAGTAGAAGTGTGGTCAGTTCGTTCATAGTAACATACAGGGTACAGTTGGGGGTAAATAATGGTGATGGGAATAATTAGAAGTTCTCTTTCTCATCTTATTTTCTCAGCAAAGTAAGATGCAGACTTATCTGGTGAGAGTGAGAATAGGAGGTCATGTTGAGTGTTTGAGAAGAGGAGGAGGAGAAGGTCTTGGAAATAGTCTTTTGTAGCTATGTAAATGAATTAGGAGAAAAGAGTAGGATTGCTAAGCAGTAGCTGGAGGGAAATGTTTTTTCTCAAGACAGGAGAAATTACTGCATTTTAAATGCAGATGAGAATAAGTTAGTAAAAATGGACATGGGGAGAGAAGCTGTACAGTGGTCCCCTTATCTACAGTTCCAGTTACTCCTGGGACAGTACAATAAAATGTTTTGAGAGATACCACATTCACTTAACTTTTATTATAGTATATTGTTATAACAGTTCTTTTAATTAGTTATTAATCTCTTACTATTTTTTAACCTACGAATTAAACTTTGTCACGGGTATGTCTGTCTAGAGAAACAGGAGAGTGTATGTGTAGGTGGGGTGTGGTGCTTTCTGTGGTTTTGGGCACCCACTCGGAGTGTCAGCACTTACCCTGAAGGTGAGGGAGGACTGCTGTATATTTTCAACTTTTCTTTCATCTTTTTTTGAAAAGTCTTTTATTTTTAATTATTATAGGTACTTAATAGTTACATTAACTTATAGGGTACATATGACGTTTAGATATAGGCATATGATAGGGAATGATCAGTCAGGGTAATTGGGGTATGTAGCACCCCAAGCATTTATCATTTCTTTTTGTTAGGACCATTGCAGTTCCACTCTTTGTTACAATCTTAAAATATATAGTAATTTATTGTTGACTCATAGTCACTACTTTGTGCTATCAAATACTAGGTCATATTCTGCCTAACTGTATTTTTACTTTATTTTTATACCCATTGGCCATCCCTGCTTTATTCCACTCACCACCACCACTACTCTTCCCAGCCTTTGATAACCATCATTCTCTTTATCTCTGTGAGATCAGTTGTTTTAGTTTTTAGCTCCCACATGTGGGTGAGAACATGTGAAATTTGTCTTCTTTTGCTTGGTGTATTTCATTTGCTATGTTTTCCAGTTCCATCCCTGTTGCAAATGGCAGGATTTTATTCTTGTTCAGGCTGAATAGGGTTCCGTTGTGTATGTGTACCACACTTACTTCATTCCCTTGTTGATGGACACTTACGTTAATTCTAAATCTTGCATTATGAATAGGGCTCATGTCAGTATCTCTTTGCTACACCAATTTCCTTTCTTTTGAGTATATAATATATTTAGCAGGGGGATTGCTGCTTCTTGGCAGTTCTTTTATAGTTTTAGTCTTCCATGGTGGGTTTATGAATTTGCATTCCTGCTGTTAGTGGAGAGGAGACTTTGTAGAGAAGCGCACCTTTTCTCCTGTGTTCCTGGCCTTCGTTATTGCTTGTCTTTTTGATAAAAGCCATTTTAACGGGAGGTGAGATGATCTTTCTTTCTGTAGTTTTGCATTTCTCTGATGATTAATGCTGTTGAACATTTTTCATATACCAGTTGGTCATTTCAGTTGTCTTCTTTTGAGAAATGTCCTTTCAGATCCTTTGCCCCTTTTAATATCAGATAATTTGATTCTTTCCTTTAGAGTTGTTGGAACTCTCTGTATTCTAGTTATGTGTATCATCCCATGTCAGATGCGGAGTTTGCAGATATTTTCTACCATTCTGTGGGTTCTCTTCACTTCATTGATTGTTGCTTGTTTCCTTTGCTGGGCAGAAGCTTTTTCTCTTGATGTCATCCCATTTGTCCATTTTTGCTTTGGTTGCCTGTGCTTTTGAGGTATCACTCAAGAAATTTTTGCCTAGACCAGTGTCTTGGCATGTTTTCCCACTGTTGCCTTTTAGCAGTGCATGGTTGAGGTTAATGGCTGTGGGTTTGAAATGAGGCACATCAGCTTGTTCTTCTGTGTTTCACCCTTTTTTTTTTTTTTTTTTTTTTGAGACAGTCTCACTTTGTCGCCCTTGGTCTAGTGCTGTGGCATCTTCACTCACAGCAACCTCAGACTCTTGGGCTCAAGCAATTCTCTTGCCTCTGCATCCTGAGTAGCTGAGACTACAGGTGCCTGCCACGATGGCCAGCTGTTGAGAGATGGGGTCTTGCTCAGCTTAGGCTGGTCTCAAACTCCTGAGCTCAGGCAGTCCACCCCCCTCAGCCTCCCAGAGTGCTGGGCTTACACACATGCGCCCAGTAGGTCAGTAGGTGTTTCTCTCATTCTTTTTTTTTTTTTTTTTTTGCAGTTTTTGGCCAGAGGCCAGGTTTGAAACCCCCCCCCCCCACCTCTGGTATATGAGACCAGTGCCCTACTCCTTTGAGCCACAGGTGCCACCCATGTTTCTCTCATTCATTCTTGTTAGCTATGTGAGTATTTGTGGAGAATAGCCAGAGGTGGATTAAGGGTTAAGGTTATATAGCAGGCAAATATGCAGGGACAGAGGGGCCAGGAACACAAAAATGTTAGATGAAGGAGTGATTTTAACAGTGGACCATGGATCTAAGTTAGATAAGGACAAATGGGAGGGCAGAGGCAGGAGGCAGGAAGGGGACAGTAAAAAGGCAACAAAGAAAGGATGGAAAAATTCACCTGTCACAATGAAAGAAAAAATGATTAATTAACCTCCACATCCTGTAGAAACACCTCGCTTGTGTATGAAGAATAATACCTATTACTCATTAGAAAGTTTGTTTTCCAGGCTCATCTTCATTTGATTGAAATTGTTTGGAGACAGAGTCTCTGTTGCCCCAGTAGAGTGCTGTGGCGTCACAGCTCACAGCAACCTCCAACTTTCGGGCTTAAGCAAGTCTCTTGCCTCAGCCTCCTGAGTAGCTGGGACCACAGGCACCGGCCACAACTCCCCGCTATTTTTTGTTACAGTTGCCACTGCTGTTTTAGCTGGCTGGGGCCGGTTTCGAACCCGCCCCCCTTGGTATATGGGGCTGGCGCCCTACCCACTGAGCCACAGGTGCCATCCAAAAGGATACTTTTCAATCATTGTAAATTATTTTCCTAAAAAAAATTTTTTTTATGTTTTACTCATTGTATTTATGGAGATTAGATAGAGATCTTTGAAAGCAAAATTTTCTTGATTTTAAGAAGACAGTAAGGTCCTTTATTAAGATCTGTGAAGTCTTGATACCAGATATTTAAGAGCAGTGAGCTGTGCTGTTGACCTACCACTGTTTCACTGTTTACATTCTTAGATTGCCTTGTTAATATATAGATAGCTGTTGATATGTTCACACATTTTTTAATTTTTTTGTACTTTAAAAGTAGAATTGCTGGCTTACACCTTTCCGTACTGCTCAGCAAATTGGCATAGTTAAGTAAAGTGTTATATTTAATATATCATAATGTTTTGCCTAATTTTTAAAAAGTTTTCATATTACCTCTTTTTTGAAATACATACAGAAAAGTAACATATCATGAATGTACTTGATAAATTTTCAAAACTAAACATACCCATGCAAAGTAGCACAAAGTGAATAAACAGACCATTACCCCTAGAAGCCCCCGTTGTACCTTCTTGTTTTCATTTTTATGTTTTATTTTGATAAAAACTGAAACTTACAAAAAGCTGCAAAAGTACAAAGAACTTCCAGATTCACTAGTTATATGATTTTGTCATATTTGCTTTATATTACTCAAACATTTTTCCTTCTGAACCATTGGAGAATGTTAATTTTTGATGTTTTGCCTCTTTCCCTCTGAATACTTCAGCATGTCTTACCTAAGAACAAGGATAAATGTTACATAATCCTGGGGCACAGTTATCACAGTCAGGAAATCTGATCATGAGTCAGTATTTTTATTTAATTACAGGCTATGAATTTTGCCAGTTATCCCAGTAATGTTCTTTATGGAGTTTTTTTCCTTTCCTCCTTGATTTAGGATTCAACCTGGGATCGTTTACATTGAACTATTTTATCTCTTTATTCTTCTTAAACCTGGAACAACTTCTCAGCCTTTGTTTGCGTTTCTTATGCTGAATTTTAGAAGCTTTGCAATATAGCTGCTTTGTAGGTTTTCCCTGGATCTGGTCTTGCTTGATGTTTCCTCATGATCAGACTGTGTTTTGTTTGGGGCGGGAATACAGTATGAGTGACATGTTCTTCTCAGTGGTCAGCTTAGAGATGCGCGGTTTTCAGTTGACCCTGGTTTATTAGAGACGCTGTTTGTTTCTGCAATCCAGAGTTACTGTTTCTCCCTTTGTATTTAATAAGTAATTTGTGAGAAGACTGTTTAAATATCTATTTCTGTTTAAACTTTTCAGGAGTTTTAGCATTCACCGATAATTTTAATTTTAATCAGTTATTACAGTAATGACAGCAAAATAGTGATTAACTACTATTCTGTTTTAAAAATGAACTTTCCCACTTCCCCACTTACTATCATTAAGACTCATTAAGTCTTATTTAATGTATAAGAGAATGTGTATGTGTTGTTTCTAAGTATGGCTTCTTTGTAGTTGTATATGGGGTATATACATGATTTATGTACGCTGTAATTCATTTTGATGCTCAAGGTCATCAACATTTGACTAAGGGGAGCCTCTTAAACTAGCTCCTGTAACCTTTTGACATGTCTCCATCGTTTTTTCTGGGAAGATTTCTTTACTCTTTGGCATTATTACCAAGATGCTCCAGACTTATCTTTTACTTTCCCTGCCTCTTCTCAAGAAGTAGACATTTCTTTTTTTTAGAGACAGAGTCTTATTATGTCACCCTGGGTAGAGTGCTGTGGCATCACAGCTCACAGCAACCTCCAGCTCTTGGGCTTAAGTGATTCTCTAGCCTCAGAAGAGAGAATTGGCTTTTCTGGAGCAGCACTTGTAGTTGGGACTATAGGCGCCCACCACAACACCTGGCTATTTTTTGGTTGCAGTTGTCATTGTTGTTTAGCAGGCCCAGGCAGGGCTCAAATCCGCCATTCTGTGTGTGTGGCTGGTGCCCTACTCACTGGGCTGCGGGCACTGAGCCACAGTAGATGTTTCTTAAAGGCTGTCGGATTTCCCTTTAGTGGGAGATGGTAATTAAGAAGATCAGGGTGCTAGCTGTGCTCCTTGCACTGGGGTATCATTATTTCTAGGCCTTTTCAGCACTCAGAGCTAGGAAACAGTAACAACTTCAATATGAAATTGCCATATGTGTTTTTCTTTATATGAAATTTAAATGTGAAATCATCGTGGTTTGTTTACTTCCAGTTTGACCCCAAGGGTTCTTACTCCAGTTCCTTTTCCCTACTCTACTTTGCTTTTCCCTTTTCTCACAGTGAGAACTTGGTTTCCATTTAATGAATCTTAAAATACATGTAAAATAGATTCAGAACTTCTCTTAACTCCTGTATAAAACAGACCTATTAAACAGTTGAAGATTTGTTTGCAGTTCTTTTTCTTTCTCTAGGCTGAGGATATATAGTCAAAATATTGTGTTCAAAAGTTTCCTTCTGAGTGGCTGGATTAGTCATTTACAATGTAGTTTGGTTCATAGCATATGTTTGCAGTTTAGTTTTAGCATTTCTTTTCCTCTCTGCTTACTGATTTTATTGTTTGGTTTGCCTGTATAAAACATTTAACGTTCCAAAGGGAAGGCTATCCAAAGGTCTGTAGAGATTTGTCACCCCTTTCTCTGTTTTCTTTCATTCCTGTCAGAAGAGATTTTGTTTAATTTTCTTTATTCTTCCTGTGTTTCTTTTATTACATAAATAAGCAGATACATAAACATTTTTCCTATTGTATTGAAAGAGCATCTTAGTAGTTCTTTAAAGTATTGGAAAAAATGCAGATAACTGGAGTATATATATATCACCAGGGATAAAGTTAACTTTTTTGGAATATTGCTTTGAAAGAGTTATTTCAAAATGAAATTTTTGTAAAATTCAGCATAGGTTTTTATGAAACACATGGAAGTGTTAATGTTCGCTGGTTGCATTAACAGTACATACATCTGTTTTGAATATGAAAAATTTTGAATAAGATTTTTTTAAACTGCAAGAATTAATGTTAATTTATAGAGGCACAGAAATTTATTTTTTGGTAATGTATTATAGCCTGATGTAAGACCTTGTTTTTCCCCCTCATTTCTGCATTTTGACATTGCACAGTCTATGTTGAAGAATATTTCTAAAACTATGCTGGAGTTAATAAAATGTCAATAACTTGTGTATATTTAAATACCACTAGTAGTCTTAGCACCACAGCAAGGATTTTATGATTGGAGAGTGATACTGTAGGAACGTGCTCAAGGACTTAATAGAAACTTGTCAAGAAAAAAAAAGCAAAACAGAATAAGGGGGGTCAGAGACAACAATATGAAGAAAAACCTAGAACATTTATCTCAGCAGAAACAGCAGCTCTTCTCAGTCTCAGACAAGTGCTGCCTCCAGAAAGGCCACCTCGGGCGTTGGGAAGTGGCAGGACCGATATGGGAGGGCCGACTCACCCGACCTAAGGTAAGGCTAATTCTGAACTACTCCCTGATGTCTTATTAGTAATAAGTAATACATTTTAGACCCCCCAGACTGTGCTTTGTCAGGGTACAGCTGTGGGATTTCCCGTTACCTTATGAATTAAGACCTAGCATGTGTCTGACCACTCATCTTTCTGATCTTTGACAGTGTGTAGTGAACCACTGCATTGAACCACATTAATGGGTGTTCGGTACACGTTTCCCTCCTTCGTTGCAGGTTAATTCTTCTTGCTCATACCTTGTTCTGGTAAAAATTCCCTGGCTGCTTTATGACTTACTGACTACAATCTACCCTGAGCCAGTATTAAGGACCTGCAAAATTTGACTTCACTGAGTTTTTCTAATCCTTACACCCGACTACAGTGTGTAATCCTGCTGCAGCTTTAAGTGGGTGTACCAGCTGTCCTGGGATGGACGCTGTCATTTATTATTGTTAACACTTTTACTAATAGTCTACCCCTCCTCATAGAATCTTGGTTTGTGTTCTACATCTTGTATTTACAAGGCACACACCATTGGGTGGATACTGTAATTTCTCTGAGCCTGAAATGTGGAAATAATAACTTCTTCCCTAAGGGGTATTATGAGAAGCGACTAAGTTAGGGTATGCAAGCACATTGTCAGTGCTAATCAGCCTGAGAGATTATACTTTGTTGCCTGGCTTTGAAAATAGATACCAAGATTCCTTCCTAATTTACTTTTTGAGGTTTTAAGTAATTGTGGCATATGAGGTTTAATTTTGTTAGTTTTTATTTTGCTTTTGTTATGGAATTTTAAGTTTTCCTCTTTGGAGCTTAATGCTATAGTAATGTGCTTTTAATTATTTAAAAACTTTAAAATATGTAAATCATCAAATACCTTTGATTATAACAATTAAAAGCAAAAGGAGGCAACACTATCAAAATTTGATTTACTTAGATTTTTTATAGTCTTTATACATATTATAAACATGAATTGTAAGAATTTCTATTTAGTTTGCTTTGATAGGATATCATATAGAAGCAAAATAAGTTTATTCACACTTAAAAGTAGGTTATTCATCTCGAAGTAAGAATACACAAACTATAAGTCTAGTAATTTAATACCGGTAAAATGTATTATCTGAATTCTTAGGAAATAATGTGAGTTATATGTGTTGCTTTAGCAGGTTAAAATACTTACTCCAGAAGTATTCTTACACTGTTTCTCATATAATATTGGTTGGTCTTTGTTTTTTAAACGCTAAAATTCTATTTGAGAAACTAACACTAATTTCAAGAGTTATTTTAAATAAAGAAAAGTTAAATCTGGTAAGTGTGGAGTGAAGTGTATGAACCTTTTCATATTTAACATTTTTGTGGAAACCAAAAGGATTAGTAGTTTTGTAAACACAAGCAGTCCTCGTGTTATGAATAAATTCTTTAGGTTTATTCTTAAGTTGAATTCAGTTGGAATGGTTACATTTACCTACTTATTACCTAGAATAGCCTTGTTTGTCAGTCATGTGTCAACTGGAAGTAACTCAGGAACTTACTGGAATAGTCTCAGTTCATAAATGCACTGTATGTAAATTGGAAGTTTGTAACTTCAGGACTGCTTGTAATTTAGTTTCTATGTAATAACTAACTTGATTATCATAGTGCATTGAAGAACACTTGTATTTATATTTAACCTAGCCAACGATGTGAACAGCCTATTTATGGATCCTTAAAGGACCAGACAAGATAAACTTTAATTATAAGTTGATGATCATGCTACTATTAATAATGAATCTTAAACTTATATTGGTATCATGATACCAGGATTTGATTTGGATTTTAGGTTTAGTTTTGTCATCAAGTACTTGTGTGAATTGAGGAGAGTTCTCTGAAGTGTCTTTGACTCCATCGCTGCATTTGTCACATGGGGCAGCCAGACTTGTGTGATCTGGAGGGTCTCTTCAGCCCTGAAGTTCTTTATTTTCTGACTAGTCCCTGGTTTATCTGGAAAAAGAAATCTGAGGAATTAGGGAATTTGCCTTAAATTGCAGCTGCAGTCACCAGGCAAAGCCAGGACCAGAGCACCTGGTTTTCTGCCTTTTAGTACCTACAGGTCAGACAGGTCCACTCTTGTAGGCAAACACATACAAATACTTAAAATTTGTTATTTTTCATGTTATTTTAAACGAATATTTGTTTTTATTTTTGCTTTATTGTTTTAACATATGAAATTCTCTTTATATCAGTTATCTGACTTAGAACTTTTTATATAAACCTACACTTTCTAATAATAGTTTATTTCTTGACATAAGGTGCTTGGTTTATGGGGAAGATAATTGGTTCTTGTACCTAAAAATGATACATGTCACTTTTTTTTTTTTGAGACAGAGCCTCAAGCTGTCACCCTAGATAGAGTGCTGTGGCATCACAGCAACCTCCAATTCCTGGGCTCAGGCGACTCTCCTGCCTCCTTCTCCCAAGTAGCTGGGACTACAGGTGCCCGCCACAATGCCCAGCCTTTTTTGTTTTGGTTGCAGCTGTCATTGTTGTTTGGCGGGCCCGGGCTGGATTCGAACCCGCCAGCTCAGGTATACGTGGCTGGTACCTTAGCCCGCTGAGCCACAGGCGCCGAGCTAATTCATGTCACTTTTTAAGTGAACTTTGCCTATACTCCTTCCTCTTTCTCCTCCTCCTTCCCACCAAAAAGATGTTTTGGAAACTGAAAACTCTGCACTCTGAATTTGGGATTGGTCTTAGGGAATATGTATAGTAGGAAATTTGATACTTGTTTGTATTCAGTGTTTTTGAAAATTCCAAAAATAAATACTTTACAGAAAAGCTGCTTTTTGGTTTTTTAAACAGTGTGCTTGTCCATGCATGTACACACCTTCTTAAACAGCACAAGACAGCAGATCAGATTTGAGCTCTGTATGAAATGTAACTGACAAGAGTTAGAATTGTTTTTTGAGGCATTGCTTAAATCTATAAAGGGTAAGTAAATAATGGTTGGGATTCTTTTTGTAAGTTACTATATTGGAAAACTTTGACTAATACCTCATGCTTGTTACTCTTTTATTTATTTTTATTTATTTTTGAGACAGACCCTCAAGCTGTCACCCTAGATAGAGTGCTGTGGCATCACAGCTCACAGCAACCTCCAATTCCTGGGCTCAAGCCAGTCTCCTGCCTCCGCCTCCCAAGTAGCTGGGACTACAGGCACCC
>CAUYON010183207.1:0-24386 GCA_963573935.1 Arctocebus calabarensis | reverse complement strand
GCTGAGTACGTTGGATACTTTTTCTTCCATTCTTGAGATACTTTGCTAAGAAGAATATATTCCAGCTCCATCCATGTAAACTTGAAAGAGGTAAAGTCTCCATCTTTCTTTAAGGCTGCGTAATATTCCATGGTATACATGTACCACAATTTATTAATCCATTCATAGATGGATGGGCACTTAGACTTCTTCCATGTCTTAGCAATTATGAATTGGGCTGCAATAAACATTCTGGTACAGATGTCTTTGTTATAATGTGATTTTTGGTCTTCTGGGTATACGCCTAGTAAAGGAATTATAGGATCAAATGGCAGGTCAATTTTTAGATCTTTTAGTATTCTCCAAACATCCTTCCAAAAGAAACGTATTAGTTTGCATTCCCACCAGCAGTGTAGAAGTGTTCCCTTTTCTCCACATCCATGCCAACATCTCTGGTTTTGGGATTTTGTTATAGTGATATCTTTTAAAGCTTCCTGATTGTGGTGTTTTCCTCTACCCAATGTTGTTCTGGCAGGGAGTAAATTATCTCCATATCACTTGCACCATCAAGAGACATATTTTCAGTCTTAATTCATGTGTATCTAATTCAGTTCTACCTAAGTAGCATGTGGTCTTTTCGTAAAGAATTGGGCCTTCTTGTAACATCAACTAAAACCTAGGGCAGTGGCCAAACATCCACCTGGGTGAGAACTTTAATGTGGCCTTCACACTGTGCATCCTCTAACCTCTATTTTATTCTTGTCCCTGCAGCAGTTCTCATCTTGTATATACACAGTTTGAGGAATTTTTAAGGGAGCCAGGGATTATTTTAACATAATTTTACACTACTTCTCTACAACGCTTCTCTCTACTATCCTGTCCCTCACATTCAAACTTCTCTTAGTCTCAAACTCTAATCTTTGTTTCTGCTACACAGCAAAATTGCTGTTCTCTGCTTAGGCTGTATTTGTCAGCATCAGTATGTTTGAAAAGTGCTCTAAGAAACCCAGGGTGACTATAGAGTCCATTCCAGAAAAATGTTATATATTTTTTGTTCAGTTTATGATTATTTAATGCAGGAAGCTAAAGTATAATACTAGCAAAACTAGCATGGCTAGGAATTCTTGATATTTAAAATAAAATGTTTTGAAGCTTTTTATTCATGTAAGAGTATATTAAGAACCTTTTAATTATCATTTTATAAACATATCCTTAAAAATAATATCTTATTAATAAAAAAAGGACCAACCTTGGTACTTTATTTGACATTTTCTATTAGACAAGCAACTCTCAAATTTAACTGCATATTAGAATCATCTGATGAGCTTGTAAAACCTGGATGCCTAGGTAATATCCTAGACTAATTAAAATCTATTCATGGGGTAGGATCTAAACATAATTAATTTTTTTAAATCTCCAGATAATTTTAATATTTTCCCAATGTTGAGACCTACTCTTACAGATAAAACACTTGGATCAGTGTAGAAAATTCACAAAATAACCTTTGCAATACTGCTATCAACTTTTTAAGGATAAAACAGACATGTAAGTGTAAATAATGCTTACTGACTAAAAATCAAGCAAGAAATCTTTTTTGTGTGTCATCAGTTGGCAAATACCTATCAAAGACCCAAGTATGAAGAGAGCTTCGTAACAGTGTGACCCAATTGTTTTCATTTCCGGATCAAGAAACAAAAGAGAAGAAAAATGGGGAAGAATAATAAAACAGTGTAGCAAAAGAGTCAAAGTGCAAATATGAGATGGAGCTATGAAGAGTCAGTCACAGATTAGGTTTGAGGTTACCCACGGGGACAATGGTGGACATGTCATAACATGAAACATTATACATCTTTATTGATGAGGATTTTTTAAACTTAAAGAATAATAACTATTAATTATTCAGTATCAAATCTATCCTCTGTATGAATATGCTTTATTAACTGAATTCTAATGTATAACTGAATTCAAATCATCTGTAAAATAAAAGTATAAGCTGTGTCCTAGAGAGGGGCATCCTTTACAATAATAACATCATTACAAGGCAGGCTCATTCCAATTCAATAACCTCCTGATTCCATGATTAGATGTCATCTGACGTCTCTAATACATGTATAAGGAACTTTTCATATATGTACATGTATATAACTTATTGTATTCACCCTAATATAAATGACCTATTTATATTAGGGTGAATATATTAGAGAGTATATTTTGACACATAGTCAATGGAAAGCGTCATATTCAATACATCTTCCAACTGACAGTAATTAAAATGCAAACTCTCCAGCTCTGGAACAGCCTGGGTATTCACTATACTCCCTAAAGGAATTTAAGTGTAAATATCATTGAATAAAAACCTAGATTACAGGAATCTATGGACAGTCATTTGTTCTATCTTGAGAGACGCAAGATGAGTAATCTGGCCATGAAAAATAATACAAATGTGAATTATTAAGAATTTTTTTCTATGAAACCACTTTAATAATCAATGTAGACCAATGGAAAGCTGTTGAAAAAACTAGAATAATTAGGAGAAAGATCAAGAAAAACAAAATTTGTTTTTTGAGTTTTAGAACTCTTGAAAATCATGCTGATCCATGACATGAAAAAATAATTATATACGTATCTTCACTAAGTTTGATGTGCAAAGGTTGAAATCTTCAATTTTCACTCATTTTTCAGCTTAAAATCAACCATCTAAATTGTAATTAATGAATTATGTATGTATGTAGGTCAATACACATTTCAAATACAAGACTATATACTTTACATTATTCTCGTGTTTGGAATAAAAGGCCGAATCTGTCTTTCATACATACTTCCTTTGACTCCATAACCAAATCCAAAATGTAGTTCTTCTTCACTGTCATCACTCAAAGTATACTGGTACATTTGCTGTCATTCAGCCCCTGCTCTGGTACAGAGGTTGAAAGAAGAGTGTCGCCTCTCAGAATTCTAACTCTCTGACATGGAAAATCGACAAAATAATCAAAGCCAATAGCAAAATAAATACTCTGTTATAAACAGTCATAAATTGCTATGGGAACAAATAATAGAGAACACACTTGAAGGCTAAGGGAGTTTAGAAATTCCGGAATATAATACTAGAGTTGAAAGAGACATGAAAAGTAGGAACAAAGAAATATGGGTGACCTATCTAAAAAAAAAAGAACCATGTATAACACAAACGTGTGATCCTGAAACAATGTGAACCAATCAAGGAATTGACAACTTTATATTATATCAAGATCTAGGAGCCTCCTGAGATGTAATAAAACCTTAGCTGGAGATGTGAACAAGGTTCCAATCTAAAGAGGCTTATGCATTAAACTTGGGGATTTCATATATATACTGTATATAATTGGGAGTCACTGAAGAATTTTAAGTCTATGTATCTAAATCACAGAGTTAGTGTTTAAACACGTTTATCGCAACCAATTCTGGTTTTAACTCTAACATGTAAATAGGTTGGAATTCATCACTTCCGTTCTTACAACCATCAAAATACTTGACAGACCAACCATCAGGAACTTTTTTACACACATCAGAGGATTGAGGTTGCAATACAAATTGGCACCCTAAACACGGGAAAAAGGGAGAAGACAGAAAATAAAACTAAAATATGCTTATCTGGAGCAGAAGCCACTCGGTCATGTCTCAACACGTATGTAGTCATTTTGAGACTTTCTAGAGGTTCAGTGTGTACTAGTGTGAGTGAGAAACTCCTGGATGCCCAATTTGGGGTGGCTCTAAAACTTAATCTCCAGCATCATTTGGGCTTCCTGTCTCACACAGGGGCTGGGGAGCTATGAGACTCCTGAGAAGTCCCAGACCACAGCCCCCACCCTCTGAAAGACCGGAATTTGATCCAGGTTTGAATGCTTCCCCTCCCTCACAAATTACCAACGTTAAAAATAAAAGAGCAGTCAGGATTATTCGTCCTATGGCCATTGAGAAGATAATATAAGAAGACTATGAAAAATTCTGTCCATACGAACTCAAAAACTGAGATGAAATGGAACAATTCTATGATATACTCATCTCTACTGAAGTCATCCAGATGATGAACAAGAGTTTTAGTGCTGAACAAGGCAGATAAAGAAATTTGGACATTACTGCTTAATCTGGGCAAGAAATGAGGGGAAGCCGATATAGAGTTTGCCACAGACAAGTAAAAATTAATGAGAAAAAAGATTGCAGAAGTTTTAAACTGGAAATTGCCAGTTCACTATATAGAAGCTACATTTGTATCTAGTCCAATGGTCACTGTATTGGGTGAATAGTGAATAGAATTGGGTGAATAGATTCTATCTATTCTAAGATCTATTCCCATGGTCTTGAACTTCAGCCTTTTCCTTCCATCACTCCCCTGATCATGTCATTCACTCTGGAATCTCAATTTCAAGAAAATTTCCCTCTGCTTACACATTCCTGCCTTCCTAGCTCATTTCCTCTGTACTTTGACTATTACGATGCTTTAACTTCCAGATTTATGCTAACATCTCTGGGTTTTACTTTTGGCAACACTCAATCCAAAGTTCTAACGCCCATCCTTTTGTCCTTTATATGGTCATCATCTTCCCCATATTGTCCATCTGAAATGACTGCTGGTGTTCAGAAAGGGGTTTCCACCAAAGGATGTCTGTGTGTCACTCTCATTGTTCTACTGAATCCACGTGCAGGTGGGACTACACTACAGAATATATATGCTGTTCATCTCAGTCCAACGCACATACACTAACACCTCATGTTTCTTCCTTGTTAGTGACTAAGTGTTATTCAAGGTGGCCATAAAGTTCATGTGCGATTTCAACTTGCACACTATTTTGCATTGCATATGAACGTTATGGCCACCCTGTATTTAAAAAAAAAGAGAGATTTATTCCATCACTTCCATATAAGCAGAAATTAAAAGAAGCTGGTCAATGTTATTAAAATTAATTCCCATAAATTCTATCCATAATAAATGAGAACTAAAGATAAAAGTGAAGACTTTTTCCCATAAAATCATTTTCAGCTCAAAATTAGGAGTTAGCACTCTAAAAAGATACTTTCATTAAATTAAAAAAACATAATTCAATACTAATATTAAGTCAATATTCAAACCCATTGGAGGTAATGAATTTCAGAAAGGAATGTTTTTAAGTAGGAAATGCAATTATACTGTCACATATAAAATATGATTTGAAGAAAATTGAGACAAAGTGGCCTACCAAATTGTAATTCAGAACTAATTATTCCATTTTCTCTGTTCCTTTTTGTATACTTCTCACTCTTCATTGTACCCTCATTAGGAATTAGAATATAAATTACTTTCTACACACTATTTCCTTGGATAAAGGAAAAATTATCTATTACAAATTTGATGAGAGCTGATAAAAGGAACATAAGAAGGATTGAAAACTTGACTTGCTGTTCATGAATATTGTGAGGATTCTTAAACAACAAAACCTCTTTGTTTATTAGATATATTAGATATATTTGCAGTTTATTAGATATATTAGCTATATTTGCAGTATATCTAATATTTGTTTATTAGATATATTAGATATATTTGCAGTATTTCTATGAATTCCTTCCAGGAGATTCAGTACCTAAATAAAAGTATCCATAAGACTTTTCACATCTTTCCAATTTTATACTAAAAGGTAATGCACAAAATTTAACATAATGTACTAGTAATAGACCTTCAGTGATTTTAAAGAGATGTGCTTCATCAATATTTTATTAAACAGTAATCTAACTTTTTCTGTGCTGTACAACACGGCTACATTTGAGGATGTACATTTATTTGCACCATAATATTTTAACATAAATATTTTGGTAGAATTGAAGTTATGGCATTACTTTGCTTCTGGATGCATGCTCTTTTTTATACCTAAGTTACTAAATTTTTAACACTTTATATCAAGAATAGATTTGTTGAAGCCTACTTCTAAATATTTTTCTGAATACATATCATGTAACTGGTATTAAATAGGATATGTAAGTACACTTATAATATTTAGTTTTAGCAGCTGTACAGGTAAGTTTGTGACTTTACTGACGTTTTCATCTTACAATAATCCCTTGACATGTCAGGATTGAATGCATATAATCCAATTAGTCCAGAAGAGAAGTTGCTTGCTCCTCCATAGCAGCCATGCAGTTTATAATTCAAACACATTCCTAACACTTACAGGCAGGGGATATAGTCAAATGGATATGTTTTGTGTCATCATGGTATCCATAAATGTGGAGATTCTTATTTTGTGGTCTATCCCTCTCCAATGCCAAAATGTGCCATTTATTCATATGTCTGCTGGGTAGTTTGCTGTTACCTCAAAATGAAAAAAATGGACTCATCTCATCCCAGATTAGTTCCCCTTTATGATCTTGTGTATTGTTATTGGCAGCATACATTTCCTAAATAGCAGTCTCCTTCTTCCCCTCCATGCTGTTAGATCAGTCTCTAAGTCTTATAGAATCCTGTACAAAGTGCCTTATAGTTACTTGCACTGCAGCTTTTACTGTGACTTCATTTTACTCCCGCAAGTCTTGTCTCTCTTCGTGGGTGCCTTAATTTTCTGCCCACAGTAGAAGTCACTACATCCTGAACTATATCCAGTATTGACTATAAGATGAAGGAAGGGGCTAGTCGGTTAACGGCTCACACCCGTAATCCTGGCACTCTGGGAGGCCATGATGGGAGGATTGCTTGAGCTCAGGAGTTCAAGACTAGCCAGAACAAGAGTGATACCCAATTAGCTAGCTATGGTGGTAGGCACCTGTAGTTCCAGCTACTTGAGAAGATATTTGAGGTTGCTGTGAGCTATGGTGACACCAGGGCACTCTGCCCAGGGCAATTGAATGAGACTCTGTCTCAAGAAAAAGAAAACGAAAAATGAAGGAAGGGGCACATGACAAAGAAAACGTCATCTCTAGAATCTGGAAAAGATAAAAATACTGATTGTCCCAGGAACCTCCAAAAATGAACACATCACTTCCAACATCTTGAACTTCGCTCAGGAAACCCCTGTCAGTCTTCTGACTGACAAAATTGTCTGATTTAGTTCTATAACTGCAAAGAAGTAAATTCCACCAACAACCTGAGTGAACAGGGACACTCAGGAAAAAATGCAAACTGTTGACACCTTATCTGTAGTTTGACAAGACCTATATCAAAGTTTTGATAAGGGTAAATGTGAGCTAATAACCATTTTTTGTTGTTGTTTTAAGGTCCAAATTTCTGATAATTTGTTACAGCAACAATAGGATTATTACTAAGCAGGTACAACTTTATGGTGCAAAATTTCTAGGTCTGTTTTAGCTTTGTGATTAACATGTTTCATGATGTTTTAGGATGATGGATATTAGATATTTTATTGATTTTTATTGCTGCATAACAAATTGTCACAAATTTTGTGACTTAAAGCTACACTCAGTTTTTAGGTTATTTATCTATAAGTCAGGATTTGGGGAAAGGTTTGGAGAGATTCTTTGCTGAGGATTTCTAAGAGCAAAATCAAGGTGTTAGCTGGGTTGTGTTGTCTTTTGGAGGCTTCAGTAAGGAAGAATTTCAGTTCATGGTCATTCACACTCTTGGCAGAGTCTAGACTCTGGCATTTGGAAAGCTGAGATCTCTTTCAACTTTTGACTGGATGTCACCCAGGGGATACTCTCTATTCCTGGAGTCACTAACCCTTCCCTGCCCTGTGCACCCTCCTTCTCCAAATCCAGAAAGCAAATCTCTGACACCGAGACTTTCTCACTGTATAGTCTCTTGACCAACAAGAGTCAGTACTTTTATGATTTCAACTGATTAGTTTAGACCAACTATGATAATCTCCCCATAGTTTAACGCAAACTAAATTGGGAACATAATGACATCTGTAAATCCCCTCCCAGCAATACCTATGGTAGTGTGTTATAGACTGATCTTCCCAAAGGCTTTATACCCAAGGGGGACAGAAAATCTTGGGGCCATCATTCTGCCTATACTCAGTGAAAAGTCTAGAAAGGTAATTATTTATTTGTAAAATTTCTTAGTTCCCCCATGACAATTGTTCTTATATTTCTTATATTTATGTTTTAGATTTTAGGGAAAAGCCTACGGCAAGGTAATGTTTGGTACAAGGATACCAACTCTCATTACCCCTATGGTTTACAATAATTATTATAGATAATTTAGTCTATGATAAAATTTGAATATGGATTCACTACATTGCACCTAAAATTATGACTATGTGTTGACAAGTTGCCAATTCTAAATGTCACTTGCACTCAGCCAATACTATTCAGCCATTAAAAAAGACAGAGACTTTACATCTTTTGTATTATTAACCTGGGTAGAGTTGGAACACATTCTTCTTAGTAAAACATCATGAGACTGGAGAAGCAAGAATCCAATGTATTCAGTTCTAATATGAAGCCAGCAGATGAGCTAATACACAAACCTCATAAGAGAAAAACTCAAATCAATTCGAGGTGGGGGTAGGGGAACAAAAGAAAGGGTAGGAGGGGGGTGGAGGGTTATAGTGTGTGGCACACCTCTAGGGGGCAGGACACAATTACAAGAGGGACTTTACATAACAAATGCAATCAGTGTGAGCTAATTCTTGGTACCCTCAATGAACTGCAAACAATAGAAAGAAATAAAAAGAGAGAGAGAGAGAAAGACAGACTTGGGCTGTATTGATTCAAATGGTGGAAGAATCTGGCAAAAAGGAACAAACTGATAGACACAGTCCGTAATTATTGATCTCTAAAGTCTCATTCCAAGTGAAATCAAATGGCTTTAAATAATAAAAACTTAGGATGATAATATTTTATTATTTGTCCCCCTCCATATAGAAAAAGGTGTGTAACCACAAGAACAAACAGCCAGGGAGTCGACCCCCTTCTCAGACCCTCATCAGTTCCCTGAGTCAACTATAATAATGTCGGCATCTTGACCCAACGCAGGAGTCAATTGTCACGCACAAGCACTCATGTGAGGCATAACCTGGTATTTTTCCATTGATCTGGAAAAATATTTTTCCCTGAAATCAATCTTAAAATGGCTCCGCATAATGTCTAGGTCCTGGAAAAAAATTCCTCTGGGCTAAGTAGTGTTTTAATCTGTTGACGGCATTTTAATTTTCTCCTTCTGAAAACCCCCCGAAAGACACCCTGTGGAGAGGGAAAGCGGGTCAGGAAAAATTAAAAGTGAAGATCTTCCTTTTTCACATCTAGGATAAATCTGTTAATTAAGCCAACCCAGAAAGATGTAGGCAATTTTTAATTTACAAACCACTGAAAGCTTGCTATCAAATAAATTGACGAGCAGTACTCATAATCAAAAGCTCTGGATTAGTAGTTAATTTGTGGAATCAATTAATAGAAGCATTTATCAAATACATTTGCCTCCAGAGAATGACAGTTTGTGGCTCTGTGTTCCCAGAGATAAGAAACCTTGGACTATGGGTGGGCAATGATTCCTGAGGACATGCCTCTCGGGTGCATTTGTTTTTTCTTATTGCTTATTTTAGGAAAAATGTTGTTTACTACTTTGACTTATTTTTTTCTTTTTATATATACACACTTCTAATGGATAATGTGTAAAATTATTTACCAGCTAGAATATTTTTCATATTCATTTATTAAAGTGTCCTATCAGACTGTTTGTCCTAGCTATTTATAAATAATTCAATTAAGGCAGGATGAATATTTTTCCAAATTAATAAAATCACAAGTAGTCCAAGGCTCAGTTAGCTGTGGTAAGCTTTCAAAGAAAATGGATTCCTCTAATTTAGAAGGTCTGCTTGAAGGTTATTTTTTCCTTTGAAAACATAGTTTTATATAAATGGGTGACTATGTAATATGCTATCCTAATTTAGTTTTTAAAATAAATATTGGCTATATTACTGAAAATCACTTTTTAACACATTCATTAGAGGAAGTTCCTTAAGGCAACAAATTTTGTGTCTAGTCTCATTTCATGCATAAACCTAAAAGTATTTTATAAATACATTTTGTGAATCAGTCATTTCCTTAAATTAAGTTATCATGTAAACTAATCTTATATTATGGCATTTGATTATATATTTAGAGAGAAGATACAATTCTATTACTTAAAATTGCAGGATAAATACTTGACTCTTATTTATAATCTTTGGAATAAGTATGTTTACTTTATGTTTCCTTTTCAACTCTTTTCAACAAAGCTGATTTGATATGATGCCTGGTAGAAAGAACCATTGTATTTTATACTTAGGACAAGATTATTTTTAAAAAATCATATTTTATGTACTATGAAGCAACTCAAGAGATACCACATTCCCTACTTAATGCCAATTTTTCCTCTCCTTTTAGAATATGATTTCATAGTATCTAAAGAAAGCTAACAATGAACTGGAATTTTCAGACATAACACAAAGGCATACTTTCTTTGTTATGTACATAAATATCTTACTGCATTGCAAAATTGTAGTAGCTTATTAAGGCAGAAGAGAATCATTTACAGAAAAATCGACATTTTAGTCATTGTCAATTCATTAGCCTAAACAGTCTGGTCTCCTAGTTGAATGTGGGGATGGCTTAAAGTCAGTAATTAGGAAGATAAAACTTGATATAGGTACCAACCACCTAAACTCGGGTTTTGATAATTTTAAGGGAAATTTATGTTAATAGAGACTTCTCTATTATATTTCTACATGATACATACATTACATGAACTTTCTTAACTAACATGGAATGCTCATTAAATGCTAGGTATTGATTTTTACTCCCAGACAAGCTGGAGTAATAGGGACTGACTTTACCCTCCCACGGGAAAAACTTAAATAAACAAACAAACCATAGTACTCAAGAGGACCATTGTTATGCCCATGTACATCAAAGAATTAGGAATGCTAATCCTTGCTCTCAAGAAGAAACAAACAAGATTATGAATTGGGCTGCAATAAACATTCTGGTACAGATGTCTTTGTTATAATGTGATTTTTGGTCTTCTGGGTTTATTCCTAGTAAAGGAACTATAGGATCAAATGGCAGGTCAATTTTTAGATCTCTAAGACTTTACCTCTTTCATGTCTACATGGATGGAGCTGGAACATATTCTTCTTAGCAAAGTATCTCAAGAATGGAAGAAAAAGTATCCAATGTACTCAGCCCTACTATGAAGCTAATTTAAAATTTTCATATAGAGGCTATAACCCAATTATAGAACAAGAATATGGGAAAGGAGGGGAGGGGGGAGGTAGGGGTAGAGGGAGGGTAATTGGGTGGGCCACACCTATGGTGCATCTTAGAAGGGTACAAGTGAAACTTACTAAAGGCAGAATACAAATGTCTTCATACAATAACTAAGAAAATGCCATGAAGGCTATGTTAAAGAGTTTGATGAAAACACTTCAGATTGTATATGAAACTAGCACATTGTACCCCTTGATTGCACTAATGTATGCAGCTATGATTTAATAAAAGAAAAAAAAAGAAAAGAAAAGAAATCTCCAGCTTTCCTCACGCTGATTGGTTTCTCTCCTTGGCAATGGTCACCACTTGACACATTACACACACAAACGTCTCTCAGCTATACCCTGAACAGAAGGTCATCCAGCACCTACCTGCATGTCTGCCTCATGCTAGCTCCTCAATTAACATCTGTCAAAGGAATGAATGAAGGGGTAGGTACTGGGAGCTCCGAGGGACCCGGGAAGGAGGATCTGCAGCAGCCCTTGAGGGAAGATGCCCACGTCTTAACCCCAGGCCCATGTGGCCCAAAAGAAAAGGCGTCTAAAGTCAGGCTTTGAGGGAAGAGCAGACAAGTGCCAGAAGATGGAAGGCAGAAACTTCAAACGCGAGTTGGGCAGTGCTGAGTTCAGACTGAGCCATGTCTAAAAACACGACGTTGTGCTGTGAATGCAGGAGTGACAGGACCAAGAGAAGGGCACGTTCCAAGCTGCCAACCAGAGCTCTGGCCAGAGATGCTCCCCGCCCTTCTCCTATAATCAGATGCAGTGACCAAGATACATCTGTCCCCAAACATAGTCACTACTGCTGACATTCCCGGAAGGAATAAATATATTTTCTGTCATTTAGATATTAAAACAACCTACAGAGTCTTCAGTTCTCTAGGTGAGGGATTCAGAACTTCTGGGACAGGGCAGTGGAGAGAGAGAAGCCGCCCAGGCCTTCTCTGCAGACATGTAAGTCTCAAATATATACCCTAAGACCTAGAGACACGCTAGAGAGTGACAGAAGGAAGTGGCAAAAAAGAATGGACATAAAAATTACCACTTAAAAGAAAGCAATTTAATTTAACAACCATTAAGCAGATTACAGAGAAAATGACCAGGGCATAACTTAGATTCAAGAAAAGGAAATGAAGCGTATCGCTGTTCTTCGGTTACTCCCCTTATCACCCAAGCTCCCATTCTCCTGCTCAGAACCTCAGCCTCTGGCGTTAGAGGCTTCAGTGCCGTGGATTTATGGCAGCATGGCCTGAGCAAATCTTCGCTAAATGAGCCCTAGACATAAACCAACCTCACTCCTCCCACTCCAACCACAGCAGAATTCATGCTTCTCCTCCTGCCCATGGAATTCAAGCTGAAATGGTAAGTACGAGATTTACAAAAACAGAAAAGATATATATTACAGGGGAGAATTTAACCACACAGCTCCATTTCATAAAACAACGTCCTCACGGAAGGAGCGGTCACTCTGAGCTGTCACAGCATCACACAGGGTAAGCAGCCCCGTGGCAATTCATTGCCCTAGGCCTCTAGGTCCATGGGAAAAGGAGAGGGACTGTTCTCCTAAGTCCAGAGACACATACATTTTCTTTCTGCACAAAAGTGTACAATAACCACCCCCCCAAAAGTAATATTTTAAACTTTAATAGCTCCCACTCAGACCAGAGAAATTGCTTTGGACTACATCCCAGCTTAGTTTAATATACTTTTTTTTTTTTTAACATTGAAAAACACTTTTGTTCTTTCTTGAAATAATTCTTACAGACTTTAAAAGCACTGGAAATCCATAGCTTCGGAGAGCCATTAGGGTCAAAAACCTTCCTCCCCAACCATCCCCAGCATGTACACATGTACACACACACACACACACACACACACAAACACTCACGACCTACAGATACTTTTAGACACATAATGGGTAAAATCTGAATTAAGAGAAAGTTTTCCAGGATTGGAAGTGAGGGGTAGATGAATTTATGATTAATGCTGCCCTAAAGCTCCATGACATTCAAGTTGCATTCAACTACATGATATTATAAAGGTGTCACCTCATAAAACTGGAAACGAGGGTTTAAATCATTGCTCAAGTGAAAAAGTAATTTCAGACAAAAATATCTATCACATATAAAATATTTATTGAGTGGCATCTACTGTTATGCATAATTTATGAAACACCTTTTGGCTAAGATGGAATCCTTAACACAGCAGAGCTGGCCACCCTCCCCCAACTTCAGGCACACAGGGGTCCCCAACCAAAAAGGGATCAAACATACAAGGGGACACAGTTTCACCGAAATAAAGCTTTTGGCACCCAACTCATTGGGATGAAAGGGAAACTACGGATTGACTGAAAGTGTTAAAATACTATCAGCTTATTTTAACCATCACCTTTCACTACATTTGCAAATAATATGCTCCATATGTTTTCTCTTCAGCCTCCACACACCTATTGGGGTAAAATACCTCTGAATTTAAAACACATGTCCAAGGCCAAGACTGTCGTAGAATCACTTCTGCCACATTCTGATGGCGGCAGTGATTTGTGGATGCAGCTGTCCAGATTCCAGGGAGCAGACTGCTGGAGGACTGGCTCTTGGGGGTGTCCCATCTACCCACTGGAAGGGTTTACTAGACTGGGCAGGGAATCTACCTCCTACTCTCAACTACAGTCTGAATGTCTGGCACTGTGCCTTACAAAGTTCAACTACTTTTTTTTTTTTTTTTTAATTTAATTTCAGGTTAATGTGAGGGTACAAACAACTAAGTTAGAATATTTGCATATGTTAGATAGAGTCCCCCTTGTAGTTGTGTCCCACACCCAAAGGTGTGCCATTGTGTCCATTAAGTGGGAGCCACCAATTCCCTCCCCTCCCTCCCAACATGAATTGAATTGAGTTTTTCTCTTAGGTGGGCATGTATTTCATCATCTACTAGCTTCATATTAGTATTGAGAACACTGGCTATTTGGTTTTCCATTCTTGTGATACTTTACTAAGAAGAATGCGTTTCAACTGTATGCAGGTTAATAGAAAAGATGTAAAGTCTCCATCTTTTTTAATGGCTAAATAGTATTCCATGGTGTACATACACCACAGTTTGTTAATCATCCTGGTTGATGGGCATTTGTTTCCATATCTCAGCGATTGTCAATTGAGCTTTGATAAACAATATAGAGCAAATGTCCCTATGAAAAAATGATTTTTTTTTCTTCTGGGTAGATGCTTAGTAATGGGAATACAATATCAAATAAGAAGTCTAATTTGAGTTCTTTGAGGATACAAAAACTTATAAATGACAAAAATATATATATTTTTTCTGTCTTGGGAAGCCTACCTAGGACCTAGACTTGCCTGGAAAAAAATGGGAGAACGTTAGACATGTATCTGCCCCATGTAAATTAAAGTCTGAGTGTGTTAGGTGACCAGGCACCAGGCACTGTGGTCACCAACAAGTGCTGATTACTGAGTACTACAGGGAGTGATTTTTACGTGCCATTTTTTTTCTTTAACAGCCAAGAATTAAAACTTTTTGTGAAAATTTGTGCTTACTATAAAGAATTGCTACTCACATATTTCACTAACTAGTGGAATTTTGTAGCGTAAACTTGTGATAAAACGTACTTAATTTCAGCAGCTGGGCAGGCTGATGGGAATGGGATGCCTCAGAGTCTTTCTTTAGTTTGTGATCTCCCTTTTTTCATCTCATTCTTCTTTTCATCATCATCTACTTTGTTCACTGAATTCACATTTCTCTCATTAATTTGTTAACAAAATGAAAGAAACACTTTTGAGAAACCTCTTCCTATGGTTTGGACTGTCTGTCTCCGGCATGCTATGTGCCTCTTCTGCCTGTCTGCCCCTCTCCACAGCCACCCTCAGCCACAGCTGCACATGTGACTGTCCTCCTGTGCACCTGTGCACGCTTCTGTGAGTCTGCCTAGAAACTCCACATGCGCTAATGCAGGACGAGCTACTCCTGGACACTTGTCCTGGCACGTGTACCTGTCCAGTCAGCAGCCTGCGTCCCCTGCAAGCTGTTCACTTTTCTCTGGACAGACAGAATGACAGCAAGGGCGAGGAGGTGTCAACTGAGGCACGCTATAGGCTTTGTTGGAGCTGATGGGCTCCGGCCTCTCCCTGAACCCCCCTTCCTCCTCACAGGGAAAGGGGGGTGGATGCCCTCCAGCTTCTCCTTGTTCCTCCAGCCCTTCACCTCCACGAAAGTAAGCTCTTCACTTCATCCCAGTTCCCCCCATCAGCCACTGCTATTACTCCTCAATAAGAACAGGAAAATCAATTTGTTCCTCCCCCACTTGATGGTATTGAGGAGGGTTTTCAGAATCCTCACGGACTCAGGTCAGGGTCATCCTCTCTGCAATCATCCCAGCCCTCGGCAGCCAGCTCACAGCCTGTCCTCACACCCCTGCTCATAGCGATTACACAGCAGTATTGCTACTGCAGGCTTCCATGTTTGTTTTGCTTTTTATTATTATTTCATTTCTTTGAAATCTGTGATGTCATCTCCAATTGCCTCTTTAACATGGAATCCAAGAACAGGATTTCAAAAGGCGACAACAAAAGGAAAAGAAAACAAGAGTGCTCCCTGGTTTGGGGGATGCCTTCTGCAAAGATGGAGGCTGAACACATGGGCAGAACCTTCCCTTGAAATCCTCAGGGCATTAGTTCCAGGACCCTCTGGATACCAAGTCTCCGAAACAAAATGACAAAGTATTAGCATACAGCCTATATACATACACCCATTTACTTTAAGTCTTTTTCAGATTATTCGTAACACCTAATATAAAGTAAATGCTATGTAAATAGTTGTTACACTGTTTTGTTTAGGGAACAATGACAAGAAAAAAGTCTGTATGTGTTCAGGACACAACCAACCAGCACAGGCCTAATCTCACAGTGGAGTCAGCAACAACGTAACCTTTTTGGGAATTTTTTTCTAAATTTTCAATTTGCAGATATGGAACCTACAGATACGGAGGGCCAACCAGATATCCAAGAAACCACTGGACATACAGTTTAGCTGATAAATCTGGAAAAATGGTCTGGAAATTCAGGCAGATGGGTCATTATTTGATGGAGAGACAGGAAGACATTAGGAATTTTGAAAACAGGAACTGACTGGCACTTCAGAAGATGAACCTGGCAAGGATGTGCAGGATGAGAAGAATACAGGGGGAGGGAGGGCGGGACCAGAAAGGAAGGCTCAGCTCAGAGACGCTGCAGGGGGATGGACTGCGAGACAAACCGGTTAGGCCAACTGACCTCAAAAGGCAATCTCCTCCACTGTTTTACTGCTCTTTATGAGAAATATGGAAATTAGAGAATTGCAAGAAAACCTGATAAATGCCAAAAGATTTTTATTGCTAGGGAAAAAAAATAAATCCTGACATTTCCTATAACACTTTCCAGGCAGCTCAGAGAGCGAATACTGTTTACTTGTTAAAAATCACTCACCAATTTGACTAAGCAAGTGTTGTCTAGTAACTTACATGTTTTTTTAAATAATATAAAAATGTTAAAAGTCACTGACAACACAAACCAATTAGCTCTAAAGTCCTGAAAGTAAACCAGCTGGGATTTGTACAGCAGTCTCTCCCACTCGCTGCCACCCACAGCCTTACTAGGCGTGGCTGCAGAAGCCAAGGTCAACCACGGTCCACGCCCAGGTGAGTACAGCACAGTAAGGTGTTCAGACTAAGAGAAAGAGACCCCTGTCCTACAACTTTTATTACTATGATTGCTCTGTTCTATTATCCGTCATTGTTGCTGATTACTTACTGTGCCTAGTTCATACACGAAGTATTAAATGTTACCCTACATGTGCAAGTGAGCACAGGGTTTAGCATCACACATGCAGTATTAAATGTTTCCCTACGTGTGCATGCCTCATGTGTGTACAGGGTTTAGCATCACACACGCAGTATTAAATGTTTCCCTATGTATGCATGCCTCATGTGTGTACAGGGTTTAGCATCACGCACTCAGTATTAAATGTTTCCCTACGTGTGCATGTGTCATGTGTGTACAGGGTTTAGCATCACGCACGCAGTATTAAATGTTACCCTATGTGTGCATGTGTCATGTGTGTACAGGGTTTAGCATCACACACTCAGTATTAAATGTTACCCTACGTGTGCATGTGTCATGTGTGTACAGGGTTTAGCATCATACTCACAGTATTAAACGTTACCCTACAACATATGTACACAGGGTTTAGCATCACACAGGTAGTATTAAATGTTCCCCTACATGTGCATGTGTCATGTGTGTACAGTGTTTAGCATCATACATGTAGTACTAAATGTAACCCTACATGTGCACGTGAGTACAGGGTTTAGCATCATACACGCAGTATTAAATGCTACCATGTGTGTGCATGTGTCATGTGTGTACAGTGTTTAGCATCACACACGCAGTATTAAATGTTACCCTGTGTGTGCACATGAGTACAGGGTTTAGCATCATACACCCAGTATTAAATGTTACCCTGCATGTGCACGTGTCATGTGTGTACAGTGTTTAGCATCACACATGCATGCTTAAATGTTACCCTGAGTGTGCATGAGTCATGTGTGTGCAGGGTTTAGCATCATACACGCAGTATTAAATGATTCCCTATGTATGATGTGTGTACAGGGTTTAGCCCCATCTGAGATTTCAGGCATCCATTGAAGGTCTTTGAATGTACCCCCTCAGATTGGGGGACCACTTTACATTCTTTTTCACACAGAAAAATTCATGGCCAGCTAAGAGAGGAAACATCGCCAAAATTAGCAGAATGTCAACAAAGCTCTGTCACCTGCCTAGACGCCATCCTGTCTCCCTCCCACTTTGTCTAGGCAGCCTGCCCACACTGTGACACAAGGACTTAAGAATCTCCTTCACGCTCCTCCAGGGAATGATTATCCTCACTGGGTTCCCAGGGACTGATGAAGAGAATAAAAACAACCTTTGTCAGCCAGTAATGTTTTCTATGTTCCTGCAGACCTGATGGGTAAGATGTAATCCTTCTTGGGAGGGCTCTATTAATTATACTCTTTGAATCACAATCAGATTTAAAAACAGACTTAAAAAGAGAAAGGAAAGAACGGTCTGTGAAAGTTAAGGATTGGAAGTTTATCAGAGACCAGCCTCTCACAGAACCAGGCTCTGGGAAGAAGCAGGCCCGGGGGAGCCTGGGGGGACGCACAGTTTCAGTGATCCACGGGTTGAAAACCAGAGGAAGAAGCAAGGGGGTCAGCCTACAAGTCGCCTCTGCTCCCGCTCTTAGCCTCAAACCGCACAGCCAGACGGTCACGTCCCGTCAGCCCTACCAGCTTGACACAGTCTGAGTCAGCCACGACTTTCTGCACCTGCTGCTACCTCCCGTCCCAGCTACTTGTGCAGCCAGCCTGGAGGCTGGGACACTCCCTAGTTGGTCTTTCTGATTCTTCTCTGGCCACTCTACAATCTATCCTCCATACGTCAGCCACAGACACTTTTTAAACCATAAAATACTACAAGGGTTTCTCCCACCTCTCATTCAACCTGGCCCTGAGTCCTCTCTGACCTGTCTCCCCACACTCTACCCAGGCCAGCCTCCTCTCTCCCACCGAGGGCCCCTCCATGTGCTGTCTGTCTGCCAGGGTAACTCCACCCAGGATCTCTGCACCTGCCTGTAGGGACCAGAGATGCCAGTGAGTGGACCAACAAGGTCCTTGCTCAGAGGAAGCTTCCCTCCCACACAAGTAACCTCTCCCCGAGGCCCAGGCATGCACTATTACTCTACCTGGCTTTCTATCTTCAAAGTGCTGGAGAAAATCAAACATTTTCAAGCATTAGTTCACTGCCTGTCTGCTCCTGCAGAAAGCAAACAGTGGGTCCAGGCCAACAAACCAAACTCGGAGAAGGAGAGAGCAGAAGGGGAAAAACCACTCAACGGCAGCCAGGGTCAAGACTATCTCTTATCGGTTCCTTTTTATGAACAGGTGAAATCAGCTATTGAACCTTAGAACAATAATTACCATAGCCAGGATAAGCCAAAAGCTAATAAGGGAACCTAGTTAACATGTTAAGATTGGACTGAAACAGACTATCATCACCAGTAATTTAATAGGTGTGTCAAAGAAACTCTGTACAAAGTTGATGTCACAATGGCATCTGTTATATCACTAAAATAAACTAAAAATGCAAAAACACTGCTTTTCCCTTGACTTTGAAGCAATCCATATTACAGTACCTCTGGTCAAACCACCACATTCAGAACAGATGGTGGATAGTAGAGCTAAGAAGGGGAGGGTCTGGCTGCCATCTACTCCACGATACTAACAAACCTAAATGTCCTGGCATTGCTGGAAGCCAGCCCCTAAACAGTAAATATAATTAACATTGCCCTTTTAACGAACAGAAACTCTTGGGGTAGTTCATTTTCCACTACATTTCCCACTGCAGAAACATCATTCTTTATCTAAATGCCAAGCAGCTAACTATTGGCATGCAGCTCAGAGACGATGCCGTGTGGGTCTTTCTGATGAAACAGTCCTCTCTGCCGGCTGAGCAAATCATCCAGATGTCAGTTTTTAAATTATGCAAAATGCATTATACCAATTAAAGAAATTACGTGTGAAAATATGCAAGAGTAAATTTCCTCATATTAATATTTAACTAGACTTTTTAAGTAGAGGAGGATCTCATGATCACAAGTACTTTAGTAAGTCTGACCTAAATGGAAAACGAAAACATCTACCCCGCACACCAGAAGGTTCTACCAGGGCATTTTCTAGATAGTAGAAACTCATTACTCAAGGCAAGACAGTGAGTGACAAGATTCCATTGAGTGGGGCACTGCAACCCAGAAAGTATCAACCTGCCACTGGCCCTTGGCTCTTGTCCCACCCACAGAAGCCCCTCAGGCTCAAGTCCACCTCCCAGTCTCTGCTCATCTGAAAATGTCTTCTTGCAACAGTCCTCGGGTACCCAAACTTACCTACCTTTTTCCTTCCCCAGGAATCATTTAGAAGCTCCTTGGGTCGACTGTGACCCCTTCCTCTGCAAAAACCACAGCTATCTTGTCTCATCACACGGATCTCGGTCAAACACAGACCTTGACTTTGTATGCACACATTGCCTGTTTCTCCTGCTAAACCAATGGATCACCCAAAGAGCCTTCAAAAAGTAGCAGGCCTGTATCCACACCCGTCCTCTCTGAAGGAGCATCTCGGAGTCAGAGCTCAGGCACTGGTATCTTTTAAGCTCACAGATATTCTGCATCCAGGGTTGTGCCGTAACTTTCTGTACTTTTCAAACGATTAACAACTGCATCCTGCCGGGACACTCTGAGAGCGCTCAGCAGGGCAAGTGCTGTGACCTGAGTCCCTCGTTCGACAGTTTCCTCCTCCTGAGATCTTCCAACCACCATGAATAGCAGCTGTCTGTCAAATGCTAGTCTACCCCGGGGGAGAGGGACAGAGTTAGTAAAGCAGACGACTCCTGTACGCTATCTGTGTCTGTCCCTACCTTTAGATCTGCGTCTGTATCTGTATCCTTTGTAAAGATATGTGTGTATTACCCCAAAATATCTGCAGACATACAGCCGTGCGTTGCTTAACGATAGGGTCACATTCTGAGAAACATGTTGTCAGCTGACTCTGTCCTTGTGTGGACATCAGAGGGCACGTTCACACTCTAGAAGTGGGAGCCAGAAGCTAGTCAGGGTGGAGAGGTTGGGAGATGCTGGCTGAGGAATACACATTGACAGCTATACAAGAGGGAAAAATCCAAGAGATGTACCGTACAGCGGGTGACTTTAGTTCATGATGATATACTGAGTTCTTAAAAAGTGCCAAGAGCGGATGTTGAGCGTTCTTACCAGAAAATAACAACACAAGGTAAAGTGCTGTTAATTAACAAGATTTAACCTTTCTACAAGGTACAGATATTTTAAACATCATGTTGTTCGTGACAAATACATACAATTTTACATGTCAAGTTACACCTTAAAAAAATCTTTTTTAAATGCCATGCAACTTGTAATGGTGCCTTGGCATGATTCTGTGATGTCACACACACCTGCATTCCTAGTTCTTTTCATTATACAGGAAATAAGCATTAAAGCAAAGATTCTCTAGCTTATCTTTTTACAAGCTGCTTTTTATCATTTTTTCTTCACTTATAAAAGTTTTCAAATGTAATTTCTCTTTTTGGAATGGATTTTCAGATTAGAGTTGCTCAAGGAGATAGGGGAGAAAAAAAAAATAGCAAAAGAAGAATAACAGGGGAAAGGAGGCTGGCATTAATTCCTGGACCTGGCGCAGAGACTGATTTTCAGACACTTGAATCAGTGTCATTATCAGAAAAGAATTTAGAAAAAAAGAAGAAGGGGATGAAGAGCAAGAGGGAGGAAGAAGAGGAAAGAGGACCACTTCCCGCTCCTCACGCTCCCTTCGGAAAGGAGCGCCTCCCTGTGGTGAAGCGCAGCAAGCAAAGGCCAGCCCCCACGAGGGGCTCCGGCTACCCAGCTAATACAGGTTGCGCATCCCTGATCCAAAATCTGAAATCCGAAATGCTCCCACACCACACACCTTGAGCACCACTGTGACATGCGAATGAAATGCTCATTGGAGCATTTTGGACTTCCGGTTTTCAGATTACAGTTGCTCTACCAGTACTAAAATCTACCTTTTGGGGAGTAGAGAGAACATAACCCCATCCCTTCCACTATTAACCAAACAGGCACGCCAATCACTAAAGCCGGATTAGTCCAAGGAATCAAGGTGTGCAAGCTGCTGCTACACCCTGAGTAATGATGGTTTGTCAAGAGCACCTATCAGCAGAGAAGGGGTGTCTGCCCTGCCCAGGCAGCAAACTCAGGGAGAAGGAAGCAACTCCCCGCACAGGCACTTGACAGATGAAACGAACAAACTGTTGTCTATAAACCCAGAGTTAATACTTTGTAAAACCATGTGCCACTCAAGTTCTGCCCCTTTGAGAGTTCACGCTGTTTACATCGTAACACAATACTTCACATGAACACCACCCCCAAAGGATCCGAATGACCAGCTCCTCCTCCCATTAATTTGGCCTGAACAGAATCACTCATCTTGGTTGTATAAATGCTCTTATGATTAACAATATTACACATAAGTATCCCCATGACACATTACACTTTGGAACATTATTAATATACCTGTGACAAAATAAACTGCAGTAAATCAAAGAAGCACATTCCAAAGCCCAAATATAATTTTGAATGTTGACTGCACGTACCCCAATAGTTGATTAAAACAAGAAACAAAATCCATTTCAAAAAGAGAAATTACATTTGAAAGCTTTTATAAGTAAAGAATATGTAGCTACAATTATAGAACTTGTCAAGGAAATACGAAATTCAAACAAAAGATAAACAGTGTTTGTGGATCTGGTTCACTAATAGTAAGTCAGTAAACCAAATACGAGGTGTGCATGATCACTTTCCAATCACGTACATCAGTTATTTTTGCTAAAAGACATAAAGCAAGCCACTTATCTAAACATTTAACTCCTCGCAACCACAAAGGAAGCAAACTCTTCCCTAAATCATCACAAATTCAAGCATTAAACCCACATTCTTCCTTTGTTAAATTATTTACACATCGTAAGCTGGATACAATCACTTTGGAAAACTGTCGAGCAGTGTCTAGTTAGATAATGTCCACACCATATGACCAGCAGCTCACCCGTGGGCCCTGTGGTCGGAGTTGGCCAACTACAGCTGAAGGCCAAATCAGGCTGGTTGCCTGCTTTATATGGCTCAGAGCGCTAATGACTTTTACATTATTAGATGGCCTAAAAACAAAACAAAAATATTATTTCATGATGCTTAAGCTATATGAAACTTAAATTTCAATATCCATAAATAAAGTTTAATCGCATACACATTCCATGTTCATTCATTCACAAACCATTTATGGCGACTTTTCACTACCATGGCAGCTGTGCAATTGAGAGAGCTGAGTGGTTGTGACACAGGAGAAGTGGGGACTGCTCAGTACCTGGCCCTTTACAGCAACCGTCTGCAGACCTCTGCACTATGCACACATGTGTTCACTGAAAGACATGCTCACAGCTCCCTCCCGTCGCTCTCCTGTTGCGCACTCCCTGACCCCTCCCTAACCCCCTCCTGACCTCCTTGCTGCCTGATTGCCTCGTTTTCCTGATTTCCCGGCCCAGGTCAGGGAGGGGGCCTTACCAAAGGCGATGCAGCCGCGGAGAGAAAAGACAACGCCGACCCTCCGCTCCCCAGTCCGGTGGTCGCCGCCATGGCAATGAGGCAGACCCCACTGACTTGCTCTGGCCACACGTGGCCCGTGGTTGATCTGGCCTTCAGTGGCATCACGCCATATGGGTATTTCTTAATCAGCGCTTGCAAAGATGGTAACCCTATGCTACACCAGGGAGATACAGGAGACTGGACTGGAACATTTTGGGGACATAAAGGTGCTGTTTGGGGTGCAACATTGAATAAGGATGCCACCAAAGCAGCTACAGCAGCTGCAGATTTCATAGCCAAAGTGTGGGATGCTGTCTCAGGAGACGAATTGATGACCCTGGCTCATAAACACATTATCAAGACTGTGGATTTCACACAGGATAGTAATTATTTGTTAACCGGGGGACAAGATAAACTACTACGCATATATGATTTGAACAGACCTGAAGCAGAACCTAAGGAAATTAGTGGTCACACCTCTGGTATTAAAAAGGCTCTCTGGTGCAGTGAAGATAAACAGATTCTTTCAGCTGACGATAAAACTGTTTGACTTTGGGATCATGCTACTATGACAGAAGTGAAATCTCTAAATTTTAATATGTCTGTTAGTAGTATGGAATATATTTCTGAGGGAGAGATTTTGGTTATAACTTACGGACGATCTATTGCTTTTCATAGTGCAGTAAGTTTGGACCCAATTAAATCCTTTGAAGCTCCTGCAACCATCAATTCTGCACCACTTCATCCAGAGAAAGAATTTCTTGTTGCAGGTGGTGAAGATTTTAAACTTTGTAAGTATGATTACAATAGTGGAGAAGAATTAGAATCCTACAAAGGACACTTTGGTCCTATTCACTGTGTGAGATTTAGTCCTGATGGAGAGCTCTATGCCAGGGGTTCTGAAGATGGAACATTGAGATCATGGCAAACTGTGGTAGGAAAAACACATGG